>KN496759.1:0-86774 GCA_000787155.1 Scartelaos histophorus | reverse complement strand
ACACATAACCTATACAATTTTGTGTTACAAATAACATTGTATTGTCTAAAAAAAAAGAAAGAGTGTATTTTATTGTAGTATTGAAAGCACTAGAGTACTGGGCTTTTTTAGAAAAGTTTTATGACAACCTAAAAAGGGACCATTAATATAGAGATAAGAGAATTTGCAGCAAACCTAGAATATTTGTTGATACTTAAACTTTTTTGATCCATTTATCTTGTTTTTTCAATTGTTATGTGTATATTGTTTCTTAATTTTGCCTTTATCTAAATAAGATATAGATATATACATAAAAGTAACTTATGTATACAAATACAAGAAACAGAATAAATCAGTACTTTATTTTTGTCATTTTATTTTATTTATTTATGACAGAGGGACAGTGCACAATATAGAGAGATGCACTGTGCCAGGTTGCAGCACTAGAGCTAATTTCCACCTCTAATCCCTGGTGTATGTATTTCATATCAGCATTACTCTTGGTTTTATATAGTATTCGTTCTGTACTAGTTTTCTGTTCATAATGAATATTTTCTCACCTGTGATCTTCTGAGCCACCCAGAGCCTGCCCGCTGTCTCCAGGACCCAGGCCTCGGAGCGGTCTACCAGGAGGAAGGTGTTATGGTAGGAGAAGGGCTCGGGGTCCTCCCTGCACTGGCCTCCCTGCCCGTGCTGCTGCAGTAACTCAGTGATGACAGAGAGGGCGCTCCAAGCACTGTCCCCGCGCTCCAGGCCCAAACTACAGGACACAGGAACAGTAACTACAGGCTGGCAGCTTTAGTACACTGTTCATTTATAATACATAACATTCAAATGTATAGAATATTTATATATGTAGAGTATATGTTGGGATTTGGTCATTTATTTACTTTCATTTCAATCATTTACCGTAATTTAAAGGGAAATCAAAAGAAGAAGTTAAAATACTCTCACAGAGAAAGTGAGAACTACATTTGTAGTAGAAGCAGCCAGATTAGTATTAGTTGCTACATTACTAATGACAATACTACAGTTTACTTACTTTACTTGTAGTAATACTGTAAAGTAAAGTAAAGTAAAGTAAAGTAAAGTAAAGTAAAGTAAAGGAATGAGCTAAGAAAAAAACAACAACTTTGTAATGTACTTTGATGGAAAGGCTTACTCTATTTTTATTTATTTATTTTTTTAACAGTTTATTCTTTAAAAATTGTATGCAACAAATCATTTACATAGTGCATTTCAAGACACCCAAAGAGTTAGTTTTAGCTTTATTTTTTAAATTAAAACTGAAGATACTAAAATGTTGCTTACATGGGCAACATAGTCCCATATTCCTCGAATATCAGACAATCTCTTGTTTATATGATTTGAAGAAAAGATAAGTGTAACTCTTTAGTGTAGCTGAATTTCCTGTTGTGACACGCTTTTGGCAATCACCACACTTAAATGATCAAAGCGACAAACTTCCATTAAAACACAAGGGAAAGCTGTGCCAACATAATTCTTTCTTTTTTTCATTGACAAAAATATAAATAAATATAATATAATAATTTGGTAAAATAAGAGATACAGTTTTGTGATATTGCTGGACAGCTTGATCTTGTGACTTTGTCCTCTATACGATACTTATATGAATGTAGTTTCAAGGCTAACAGATAAAATACCAGTCAGACTAATAAACTGTGCCTGTACAACAAGTGTCATTACAGTAGTTAATGCTGAAGTAAAGTATTAACCAAAGACTAATTAAATAATAATTGAATAATAACTGAATGATAATTGAATAACATTAGAATAGTTTTACAATGTCTATCTGGAGCTACATCAGAACTAGTAAAAAACAACATAGTCAAGGAAAAAGGGGGCGGGGATATGGGGTAGGTGAAAACTGAGCTTCAAATGCAGGACAATAGCAGATTACTCAAGCCACCATGAACACAGCTTTGAGTCACCTTACGATGAGGGAACACTGTCATTACAATATTAATAGCTCGTTAAAGTTGAATAACATATTTACTTGGATAAACTACTATTAGTTTGTGTGGGAAATTACATTGTATAAAGTATAAAAACTGGTTTCTTATGATAAGTTGTTGCATTCTCACGTGGTCCTGGTTTAGGCTCAGTTTGGATGTTAATGTACATTTGGTGCTATTCCATTTCAGTTTAGTCCTGTTCTAGTGCACATTTAGTCCCCTAGTTTTCACAGCTTTCATAGTAATTACTAAATTGGCTTATGATTCAATACATGGTAGATAGAACAATTATTTTTGGGGTCGATATGTACTGTTTTGGTAACTTTTTGGTATTTTTCAGTTCAGATCTGAGCAGAAAAAGGTTGAATAAAAACTCATTATAGCTATTTTTTCATCAGCGATACGCCAAATCTCAAAATGTGTTATTGTGACAGGCCCATGTGGTCTATGTGCATGTGTGAACTCATCCTCGGTTGATGTCATTCAGTTAAAAGCTCTAACCGTAGCAGGTCCATGCCAAGCAGAGCCTCCCCGCGGTTCACCTCCTCTTTGGTCCACACGGCCTCGTTCCCGATGCAAACTCCCTGATCGTTCGCCCCCATCTCCGCCCCCCACATCCAGGCGGGTTTACTCAGCACCACCGCGTGAGTTCGCTCCACCTGAGGAATCTGGATGTACGTGCACTGGCAAAAAAAAAACGATTTTACATCAATTATCAAGCAATTTTGTTTGTTGGCTTTACATTTATATGGGTTGGCAACTTGACACTATAATAACAATAAGCATTTGATTGATTAATCCAATTAAAAATAAAATAAAATGAATACGTGCCATAAGAACATGTACGATGCAAGAACTTGTAACTTCTAATTACAGTTTACTTCCATAATATTAAGGATTTTTAACTTACTAAAGCTATAATAACAATAGCTATAACAAATACAATAGCTATAATAACAATAAGCATTTGATTGATTAATCCAATTAAAAATAAAATAAAATGAATACGTGCCATAAGAACATGTACGATGCAAGAACTTGTAACTTCTAATTACAGTTTACTTCCATAATATTAAGGATTTTTAACTTACTAAAGCTAATAACAGCCAATGCAAATGCCTTGACCTGTTAATGTGTATTCATAGTGACCTTTCGGACCTTTCTTTCAAATATTAACAGGCTTTTCACTTTTACAAAGAAGGAAAATTATTAACAGTCACTATCTTCACTCCAATAATATTTGTTACATATTTATCTTATCTTATCTTTAGTTATCTTGCAGCATCTAGCGCCGAGCCAGCTCCGTTCTTTGCGTCCAGAGTTACCTCCAGTGCTGAGCCGGGCGGATGAGTTGCTGCAGGGTAGTAGGTCACCTCCTGGACCTCATCGCGGGGTCGGTCCGAGTTCTTCCCAAAAATCACCTGGTCGTGTTTGGATCCAGGGGGCAGGGATACAAAACAGTCGCATGACCTGGGACCCTCTGCCATCCTGCAACTGACACATTATTAAAAGCCAAAATCGACAAGTGGGCAGAGCGTGAACACAATGGAGTAAAAATGTCCTCCTGACTGTGACACATCTTTTCACGTGCTGCACTTTCAACATTTCAGGAGCTATTATTATGAATTAATTCACCGTATGTGTCATAAATTAGAAATATGCTTTTGACAGAAGAACGTTTACTCAAACTTAGTCCAATTTACAAAGCACTTTTTTTTGTTTCATTAATAAAGCATAAAAAGTCATCTGTGTCATAACATCCAAATACAAAAAAATGAATGAAAAGGAGCAAAAAGTATCTTATATTATCTTATATTATCCTTTTTGGGCACTCTGGACACTTTATATTGCAATTTACATTATCTCTAAAACTATATCATCATAAAAGATACAGATACAGATATAAGATAAGATATTCATTTGAAATAACTTGAGTTAAAACTAAAATTACAATATTAAAGAGACCTAAGAGAGGTTTAAGTGATATTTATCTCAGGTCATAAAGCATTTTCACATATCCTGTTGATCTACAGACTATTTTGAAAGGCTGGTGACATAAGGCCTACGTTCTACACAATAGCTCTACTTAAATACCCACCCTAGTAATTCATTCATTGGACAACTAGTTTTACTTCCAGTTGTGTAGAGCTGTATTATCTAGTAAGCGCGCTGTAAATAGGCTTTCTTGGAGGCTTATTCACAACTGTTGATATCAGGCATAAATCGTCCACGCCCTTTTGACCATTATATGAATGAATAGAGAAAGCTCACAGCCTGTTACGCTCGAACTGCACGGTGCCATCCTGGTACACTGCCCATCCCTTTCACACACATAGGATTAGGAAGCAGAGCACTTTACTGTCTATAATCTTCACAAATCCGCACGTTAACTATTATTGGTCTACTCTCACATTTGCGACAGTGAAACGCGCTGTAATATGTGTGCCTGTGTTATGTGGTAAAAGCGCGCAGTCGTGTTGCGAGTTGCGGCGTGGTTGTGGAGCTCCACGGGGGTAGTACGGGGGATAAGCCGTGTTCCTTCTCCGGAAAAAAGGCCCGACACAGCGGCTTGCCTTCCCACTGTCAGCCCGCTGTCGCTTCACTCTTCACCCGTGGAGCTCGCCAAACCACGACGCGCGCGCTGTACGTGCCATTGCGCATTATTCGCGGGGCTTGGGCGACGTAATTTGGAGTAGAGGGGGTAGCAGGGAGGGTGCAAACTACGCCTAAAGTGCAAAATGTTTACCTTGGAGCATTCGTGGGGACAGACGACACACCGGCTGCCGCGAGGAGCAGGTTGGAGATGTGTCACGTGACCAAGAAATCCGAAGGTCCGTACTTAAAGGTCTCGCCTCGTCTGGACCATAGACTGTATTAAAAAAAAAAAAACGCAGGGGGCACAGACAGGCTCATCAGTGTCTAAAAGCAAGTCATAGAATGCATAACATGGCTAATCATAAACTTTATATAGTTACTCAACAGTTAAATCGATTTGGCTACTGCCCGTGCGTAATGCGTAACATGATTGATGAGCAGCTCAGCTATTTCTGATTTCTGATTTCATGGCTGAGTGATGTGCGACATAGGCTACGGGTGAAGCAGCTCAATGCTCCAACACTTTTCCTGCTCACTCGCTCCTCCTATTGGTCAGCCTCTGTCATGTTCTACAGGAGGATTTAACCAATCACAGTGAAGTGTTACTGTCAGAAGAAGCAGATAACTTTACACCTTCCTCTTAAAGACAGTAAAACCAAGCAAAATGAAGTAACATAACATTTTAATTATAGGTTCTAAGTGGTAAAATAATTCTTTGGCATATCACATTTATTTATAAGGGAAATAAACTCTTCTCTACTCTTGCTTATCTTAATTACATCAGCAGTTACAAAGAAACCCATAAAATCAAGTTACCACTTAATTATACATATGATTATACATTTTGGTTAGGTTAGGTCAGGCGACTTCAAAAGGCTTGTTTGTTTCTTGCATATCAAAACTGGAGTCTTTTCATCAAATTTGACAACCTGGACAAACTCGACTTGAGCGATGCACGACAGTTACAGCAACACAAAAACAAGCCAGGCAATTTAACGGTTTGCGTCACCTTGTTATTAAAAATAGATTTCTTGAGCTGCAGTCAGGCATGCATAAAACAAATTATGTAAACCGGATCAGTGACATAGCATCATGTCAGCACGTTTGGTATGTTAGTTTTGTGTCTAAAGACGAGTGCACGTTCTTTCTTACAATTGATTTATGGAACATCTCTGTCAGGAGTCATTGATGTAATTACCTTTATGGCAATAGTTCACACGGAAAGGGCAGAAAGAAAATATTGATCATGTTTTGAAGCTGTTTTTAAACGCTGGACTTTAGTTACAGAAATATTATATGTTGGAGAACAAGATTTTGAAAAGTCTAAATGTGATGGATTTTCAAAACTAAATTGAGAATACAGAGAAAGTGTGTGTGCATTTTACCACTGGTCCATTTACACCGAGAAACATCTAAAAATTTGATTGAATTGATTGAAATTGATAAAAAATAAATATATAATGCAAACTTACTCATGTATTAATTTACACAAACTGTATACAATAGTGTATTTTTTCTTTAACCTCTTTAATCTCTCAAATTTAAGCAAATATTTTGTTTTTTCAATTGTATTATTGTATTATCTTACTAAAAAAACAAGTTAAAAAAAAACTGTACTGTGGTATTACTTTAAAATGTGACCCTAGAGTAGTAGTAGTAGTAGTACCACGCCATTACAATGTACAATAATAGTGTTCACCATTGATATTTTCATTATATCTTGCAGCACCTGGACGCCTCTCTGCTTTCATCTGATCATCTCACTTAAACAGTGTGTTGAATATTCTTTTAAGGTCCAATGGGTTTTTGTCATGACTTCACCGTACACGCTGTGGGCTACATGGACTGACGGGATTCCTCTTGCTGTGAGATTTTTTGACAACCTGCGAGCTGCTACAATACCTCATCCACACCCTCGCAGAAGCTTTCATCTCCTCCTGTGTGCTGACAACATTTGCACATCCTGTCTGTTTTACCCCCAACACAAGTGAGCTAACAACTGCGTGAAGCAAGAGAGGCCCCCACCTGAGCCGACGGACACACCCAGGAAACGAGCAGCGTACAGTTAAATGTGCTCACAAATGGCCCTCAAACATGCACAGACAGAGATGAGAAAATGTACACGCTAAATGTACACTTCAGCTGTTGACTCTGGAAAAATCATTTACACACCGAGTTTAAGTAAAGGTTTTTGCCTGAGCAGTATAGCAATAAAAGTATTGGAGCATAGTTTCATAATGGTTGGTGTTTAATTCATCTATATTGTATAAAATGGATTATTGTGAGCGTTTAGCCATATTATAATGTTGTTATCTCACCTTACGCTTGAGTATTCATGAATTTTCAGGCTGCTTCCCCAAAGTTCAGAATGCTCTGTTCCACTTTGTGAAGTTATGAAGTTTGCAAGTTTCCTTTTGTTTAGCAGAGATGGACAATTCAAGGCCTTAACTTATCCAAATAATTCTAGTGAAGGTGACGTGACATCACAAAGTGGAACAGAGTGTTGAGAGGAAAACTTTAAAACTCTAAAAACCTAAATATGCAAGTGTGTTAAACCTGTGTGAATGAAACAAAACACAACTCCAGGTGTGTTTTTGATGAGGAAACAACATTATAACATAAATCAGAAAATAGTGTAATATGGAGCCTTTAATCATATAATTGTAAAAATAACTATTGAAATAAATATTTAAAAACTATATTTTTTAATCCTGTGTGAAAGGAACATATTCTCTACATTTGACCCATCCCTCAGCTGATTATTCACAATATTCCAGATCCACAGGGTCATGGGGGAAACCAGTGAAACCCGGAGGAAACCCTGGGCATGCACTCAGAGAGGACCTGGTTGGTCTGGGAGATCCTAAATTATTCCATTTCCACATCATGCATTTTTATGGCTAGATCAATTTTCTTTCCAAGAAGAAATAAACCAATTGCATATCATACAATTTTATGGTTTGTGTGTTTGTAAAGTAGAGCAAAGAGGCCAGGGCCAGATTCACTTTGAAATAAACAGTGACAAAATATAGCTGAGCATTTGTGATTCAGCAAAACTAAATTTACACTGCTTTACTGGCGCCAAACTTGTGTAATTACAGATTTGAGAGTCAAAAAGATACAAACAAAAAACAAAAAAAATATATATATACTTGGCATTCGCTTGATTGCTTAACAATGTCAGCAACAATGTCAGCTGATATTTTTACAACAATGTGCACCGTTAAGCTAGAAACTCAACTTACACTTTCACTTATTTATTTATTTTATTTTATTTATTTCTTAACTTAGTGGAACTAAAGTTACCCCATGCATTAGCAGATCATTTCATACCATTAGTGTAAAAATAATCATAAATATCTTGAAATCCATCTTGACGCCATAATGATCATGATTAAATCTATTCTAACCAATGTAATGTAATATATTTTTGCAGTGGGCAGCAGTGAGTAGGCTGCTGTCTGCCTGTGACTCACACTTGTAGTAGGAGCAAATACGCAGTGTACCATCAACTTCTCAACACTTAGTCTGAGCTGAACGATATTTAAAGCTCTACGGACACACAAACATGCATGAGACAACTTTAAACTTAGTCCCGGACCAGACCAGATCCAGACCGGGGCGGACGGGCAAAGCTGTTGTCTGTAGCCCCCCTTGTGAAATGGGACGTCCCGCTGAAGATGACGGGTGTTAGGGACGGAAACAGCTGTGAGGACCTTGTGCGTATTAATCTGAAGGGGAGACAGGATAGAGCAGGGGCCTAATAAAGCATAGAATTACGGCTAAAGGTGTGTGTGTGTGTGTGACTACCTGTCTTCCTGGGGGATTATAAACAAGCTGTGCGTTGTTGATGGTGTCTAGGCTACAATCACACTGTAGGTTGTGATGCTCGAGACCTACTTTTTTATTTTTTAAGAAGAAGCAGTTCACATTACAAATAAAATGCAACTCAAATCAGTTTTTGTGTGTTAAAACAATGTGAAAAAAGCACAGGGCAAAGCAGGAACTCTGACACATTGAGAGCAAGCAACATTTAACATAAAAATAATAGATAAATAATTAATCTCTCTCTTTCCAAAAATGTTTATTTAGTTTTCTTTTAACAAATCCAACTGTATATAGAAGGAGCCTATACATCTTTATCATTCACATTAATAGGCAAACATTGATATTTTGTCTTTATAACCTTTTCTTTACCAAAATATCAATTACGTTTTATACTTCTCAGCTATAGTCAGGCAACCATTTTATAATTTTACTGTATTACGTTTCTGCTTTTACCAGTTTAAATGTGGCACCTGATGCAGAAATCAAATGAATGTGACTTGCGTACCATGGGTAAGGTACCATAATCATAGAAAAATACAATGATTTTGCAGTTTACATGTAATTTTAATCATCTTTAAGATACAAATTTGATAATAATTAGATTTTGAGTCTGGATATGGTCACAGTTAAAAAAAAAAAAAATCTGATTCCGCCAGATTATTAAGAGACTGGAGATTATAATACACAATAGTGCAGGACGAAGCCAAATGGTGGAAAATACCATAGGCGATCTTTTTACCTTTTAACCTCTGAGTGCTGTTTTTACTTCATATAGTCTCTGTTTTTAGTAATATCTCATGCTTGCTGTAATGTTATATGTGTCTGTTTTCTATTGGATTTCATATTTAATGTCAGGTAATGTGTCTGTTTTTGTCTTATTGAAGGTTTTATGTGTTTTACCTGCCTTTGAACAGTGGTTAGAATGCTCATTTGGGCATATTTATATTGAAGCTGCTTGGTGGAACACTGATTAAAGGGCCCACACCTGATTTTCACATGTTTTAGAGCAAAATGGGTCAAAATTCTGTTACGTGCATCTAATTAAAAAACATTTTATTGTCTGATGATCAAGAAGAGTGCGAAAAAACTCCACTCTGGTCTTGGAAAGTTGTGAGAAGTTCATAAACTCATTACATAACATAGACATATGGAGTTTTGTTTCACTGCAGCACATTTCATTGTTTCATTATGTTAAATTTTCTATTGAATTTCAGTGATATAGAAGTTAAATTAATGTGACTTTTCACTTTTTACACCACATAAATGACTGGCTGATAATGTCACCTAAATCTGATTAAAATCTAATTTCTGGACCTTGATCACAGAGAAATACAATGATTTTGCTGTTTATATGCTATTTTAATCATCTTTAAGCAAAAAAATAAATAAAAGTGGTAATAAACAGGTTTTGAGTGTGTATATAAACTTTGGTTTCACTTTGGTCTCTGAAAGTTGTGAAAAGTGCTTTTAAACTCATTGCAGAGAATAATTAGAATGCTTCAAATGTGAGGTAAGTGAGGGATAACCACAAAATATTTAAATCAATATTTTCTGATTTTTATGTTTATAAAATCAGGTATGCACTGCCCTAATAAATATCAAATAAATAAATAAAAATAAACATTTCGGCGAAAAAAATCTGATTCAACTCGCTTTTGTTCAATTGTTCGATTCAATAGTTTTTGCAGAATTTCCATCTGTTAGCCAGGGGAATTTTCAACATAACACTTACAGTATGCTTATTTCCTGTAATGCATTTATTTCAAGTTTTACAACCTTCTGCACACAAGAAGGGGTTTTGGAAATTAGATAAAATAAAGCAAGTCAAATTCTCGGTGCAATTAAAGATCCGGTTAAAAGGCAGAGAGGCAGCAGCTGGGAGGGGAGCAGACAGTAACTGCGGCGCCATGGCTGTTTAACAATCAAAGATGGGGGCGGGGGCTTGTGAGGAAGTCTCTACTGCAAAATACAGGTGTACACTCACAATCAAAGCGCGACTCGCAAAAAAATGACTGGGTTTGAAGTTGAAAGAAGGGAGAGGGGGGGGTGAGGAGAGGAGAGGAGGGAGGGGTGCAGGGTGCAGACAGTGCTGGTGACCGAGAGAAGCCTTGAGAAAGTGGGATGGGCTCTCCGCTTTTGGGATTTTGAATAATTAACAAGGATAAGGAAGTGGACTATACCAGGTGCTTACAGTTTACAGTGAGGATCTGCGGAGGGGAAGTGCCGGATTTGGGGCGGACTACGCACTCAGGAGGCTGGCGTTGGGACAGGATTTGTGAGGGACGCGCCTGTGGTTCCCGTGGGACTATACAAGGATCGGAGCCATCTGACCCACAGTACATAACAGTGTACAATAGAAATATATGTGTACTAAACATAGGTCTTATCAGAGGTGGGAGAGTGGACAAAGAATGTTCTCAAGTAAAATAAGTCTTAGTGTAAATCAATATAATGCCAAAAAAGCTGCAGCATATAAATATTTGGTGATATATTTGGTGAATTTATTTTATCTTTATGTGCTGTTGATAGCTTAATACTCAAAAATGTGTAGTAAAAGTAAAAAGTATGGTCTCCAAAATGATTATGTAAGTAAATGTGCAGTGAATTAGTTTTGTTTTTAAGTCCAGTAAATGTAACCCCAGATCTAGTGGCTCGGACCACCCAAATTTCGAGTCTTGTCCTCCCAGTCCAACTAACACGGTCTGTGTTTCACTTGTAATACCTTTTAAGTTTGCCTTCCCAATTTCAGCCTAGAAATAGTATCAATAAACTTTAAAAAGTTAGTATTAGTCACTCAAATAATAAGTAAAAAGACAATAAAAAGAAAAAAAAACTCTTAGTCAATAAAGTCTTGCACTTTATACATACATTCATACAGATAAGCAGGTAAGATGAGTTTAGTGTCTTGCCCAAGGACACAATATGCAGTATTGACAGGGCTGAAATTAGACTGCAACCTTTGGATCGGTGTGTGTATCTTTGCTCTTTCAAGTAACAACATTTCTACCATATGTTAGGAAGGAAAAGTGCTGCATAAAGCGAAAAACAAAAGAAAAATTTGTTGCAAACTTCCAAAAATCTCTCTCTCTATTTGATGTTGTCCACCCAATTAAAACCTCGCCTCTGAATCAAAATCATCACGTAACAAGTCTATATTTAATTTAATTCTGCTTCAAAAAATTTCAAGTCCGCCCTCGCAAATCCAGTCGGTAAACAACAACATTCTTCACGCCCAAACTGTCACACTGATGTCTTACATAAACTATTTGACCTTTAGGAAGAAATAAAAACATGGCTCCGAGAACTTGTTTTGTGCCTAATTACAGCAATTAAAACACAATGAAAAATAATGATGTGGGTGTAATCACATTAGGTTCATTGGAAGAATGTAGACAGCAGGACGATGCCAAATGAAAGCCGCCGAGAGCGATTTAAAGCAACAAACTTGACTGATACGTTTGACCTTTTTGTAAGGACATTAATTATAAATAAAAATAAATATACATTGTGTTATATCGTACTACATGTAAAGGCAGAGACACAATCACACCACCAATTACTCATACATACAACCATATAAAGTGTGGATACAAGGAGGTATTTATTATTATTTATTTGCATTTATCTATTCTAATTCACTTTTTATTGGTGGTTTTACGCTGCAGAAAAGAGACGTGACCCAAACCTGGAGGAACAACAACAATAGAAGAGTGAAGGTGAAGAAAAATGATCATTTAAGTAACCGGATTAGTAGTTCATTCAGAAAGTAATAAATCAGATGTGCCTATAAAAGTGTCATTGCTGCATTTAGGTAGTGACATTCACCGAAAAGGTCACACACGACTGAACGCTCCACGCACACACCCACAGCGCTACCATTCAGCAGTTACACAAATGCCAAACTTTACATTTTATTTTCGTTACAAAATCATTGTTGAATTCGCAAGACACATCCTCGTTACAATTAAATGCATTTTTTTCTTTGCAGGTAACGCCTCCCAAATATGTTGTGTTTATTAAACTAGCGCCATGTCAACAACCACAAACATGTGAATACACAAAAGCATAATTGGCAAATGTTGAACTTGGCACGATTCAGGATCAACCGTGAGATTATAGTGTAATTAAATACTATTTTTGAGTCTTCTGCATAATCTTGTATTGTATTCATGAGGAAACATAACTGACTGTATTATATGCTGTAGTAAACATATTGAAGGCATGTGTGTGGTCTACTCCAGTGTTTGCACTACAACAAACACAAAGCAATAAGCAGCTACTGGCACATAGGCCTGCTCAGTGAGGTATAATAAAACTAGAGGAAGCACCGTAACCTATAGCAACCAGAATCCCATTCCAGTGGCCAAGTTCTAGCTAAAAGGAATCAGAACTTTTTAATTACATTGTGTTCTTAAATACTTTGATAATTGGATATTTCATTGAAATGTGTTCCATATCTAATTACATGTTCTTCTAAATGTTTTGCAACAAATTCCAGTAATTGAATTGGTCTAAATAAATATCAGTGGTGCACTGACATACAAACATGGTTTATTTCTGCATAAAATATAGTCCAGCACTCTAGGGTGAATATTTTATTTACAATTCAGAGATGTCCTGACAAACACAAGGAGAGTTACAGCATTATTAGGATTATTATATGTCAAATGAAAAAAAAAAAAATGTCTGGCTCTGATTTTATATTATTTTTCTATTAGAATTAAAGAATGTCCAACTCATATCCAACTCCAGAGAACAGCATTATGACTAGGATCTGCCATGTCCTCGATCAAAAAATAGAGTTCATATTGAAATAGCTGGAAGGCAAATGCTTGCTGATCTAGATAACAATGCTTGTTTTAAAAAATTTTAAATTTGAATATTATTTTTGCTATTTTTGCTATTTTTTTAAAAACCTTTCAGACATGTTCTGTGTACCTATTTTCATTTACATGTTTTTTTAAGTGTAACTTTCTGAGCACTCAAATGATGATGGACAATTCAAGATTAGTCAAAACATGCTTGAATCAATCACAATAAAACGTATGGGTCAAGCTAATGATGAGGGAATTTTGTAACAAGAAAAAAACGTGTACATTTTTCTTCCTTACCTACTCAAAATTGTTTGTTTGCATATTATTTTAGTGCCAGTTTTGTTTTGGGTGCATGTGGCTATTCGAGGGTTTCAGTTTATATAGTCTAGCTTTATATGCAATTTATATGCTTTTTCCCCATCCACAAAATTATATATTATTTTGTTTTAAATCGCTATGACAACGTTCTAAATAAATATAAGGTCAATCTAAGCAATCATAAGAACTGGTGTTAAACTAATTCCCGTGTCCGAGTTGTACCTGGACGTGAGGCTGTGGTGCTGATTCAGTGTTTGCCGTTGGCGTCCACTCGACTTCAGCATTTTATAAAGTGCTGCTTCAGAGAAAGAGCCAAGGACCAGGAAGTGTCTGTGGTCTGCTGCAACAAGCTGCAACAAGACCCGCAATAAGAGAGAGAGAGAGAGGGAAGGGGCGAGGAAGAGGGAGAGGGGAAGGGGGAAGGCGAGGGAAAGAAAGAGAAAGAGAAAGAGAGAAGGAAGGAGAGAGAGGGAGAAAAAGGGGGGGCAACATAGGGAGACAGAAAGAAGAGGGAGATAGAGAGGGATAAAGATTAAATTCACATAAAACTATTAAACGATTAATACAACAATACAGTAATCCATTCTGACAGGTTTCAAGAAGCGCATAAGCCAAGGAAAATGCAATGTAAGGTCATATTTTGCATTCATCCTTACTTGAATAAATGTACTTTGGGTAAATATAGCGTTCAGAAATAATAATTAGATATTAAAGTGATATTATAATTGTGTGTGTCTTTTAGCCTGGACTAAACCACTTGAGGAGTGTCCACAATCAAAGGATTTCAGGTCTCAAGTCTGCTCCATAAAGCTCACTGCACACAGCTGAATACTATAATACAAATAAATACAAATATATATCTGCACTATACATGATGCATATTTGATATAGTAATGAAAAAGCAATGCATTCTAGTATTTAAAAACACACTTAAGGAGCTTTTCAGGCAAAGAGTAAATATTCCAGTTGCATCTTCATTTACTTGCATTAACTCTCCTTAGGGACAAGCAGGTGACGGTTCCAGGCCAAGTTACAGCTCAGGTCTGTGAAGAGGTGACATCGCTCCTAGATTTTGTTTTTTCAAGTTAACACACAGTCAGCTATGCAAGCAGGTGACTGACCCCCCACAAAAAGTTTCAAAATGCACTTTTAACACAGAATAAGTTATAGGTCTATACAAATATTAATAATAAAACAAATAAAATGATGCTATAATCTGTGCCAAAGAATCTTACAAAGGGACAAATGTTTTATGTTTGGTCTGTCATGTATTTCTACCATTTAGTTATAGGTTATATTTGTAATTTCTACAATGTAATTATAGTCTATATGAAACATGCATGTTGTGTTGATCTGGTGAACTGAGACATATGCATCTTTTTCACAGACACTGAATTTTAACTGATTAAAATATGCCAACTTTCTGTTTCAAAAAGGCAAACAATAAATATGTCTTGGCTGTAAAACAACAGAGGTTCTTTCAAATAGTTTCAGTGACGATGAGCTTCTTGTGCGTCCCGGGACAGCGCTCTGACAGACGCGTCACAGATCCGTGTTTTGTCCAAGTGCGCGGACCGATCTTCGCCTCCAGCTTTACCTGAGGCTACACGTTACGCATCTTCAAAGGGCCACTCGTACACGCGCACTCCGGAGCGCGCGCACAGAGGGGGCGGGGCCTGGAGGCGCTCAAGACGCAGAGTTTATCCTAAACGTGCGCAGTGCTCCCCATGCAGCGCACCTGAGCGCCAAATCCGCAAGTTCCAACTGCGCGTCTGGAGTGAAAGATGGAGCAGAGCTGAATACGATGAGGATATTATTTATTTACTGCGCGATTTTCTTCACAAACAGAAACAGCAGACTCCAAAGGCTTTTCTGAAGAGAGACAGGGTTCAGTGGAGTGGTGCGGCTCACTAGCAGGTAAACAGAGGCATTTTAAGACGCGCATGCAAACCAAAAGTTCACTGTAGTTCATCAGGTTCCTAATTGTGCTCATTGATTCACGGCAGGACAAACACTAAGTTGTTCACGTGAGTTGGCCATAATAATCTGAATTATACAGACATAACCTATAAAAATAAGTTAAATAGGAAACTGGATAATAAATCCCATGAATGTTTATTGTGATATGCTACATATAGGCCTTAATTAGGCCATAACGGTCGCCAATTAGTTAAAATAATATATATATAGCATAAGAAATATAAGAAACTCGCCAAAGTAAACATTTAAAAACTTCTTGCCCTCTTAATATCAGTGTTACCCAGAGGCTGCATCAATGAACAAGCATATAGGTTGTGCTTTTAAAGAAAGGGTCATTAGTTTTGCTGGATCTCTTCAGAAATAGAAAGCATGCAGATTCTCTGAACTGACTGAAAATCCTGTAGGCAACTGGTGGAAGATTAAAAAAAAAAGGCTTCTAACTGGAAATGTATAAGCTTCTATTTGAAAAAACAAACAAACAAAAAAAAACAAAATTTATTGACATTGATATTGATTGATAAACTGATAAATATATGTATAAATATAAGTATATTTACCTATATTTTAATTAGGGAATGTAATACTATTTAATGCGTGTTGTCTTGTTGTAGCTGATTGTGACCTTTGCAGCAATTTTACAATTTGCACAACTTTCAGATTTAATTTAAATAAAATCTTTCAATTATAAATTCAGAAAGTTAAGGCTTAATTAAATGTAATATGTATGAATATGCATTACAATGATTCACTCATATTTAACATAAATTGTCCATAATGAACTTAGTGGTGGAGTAGACACTTTTCCATTGAATTTGGATGAATCAGTGTCTGTCAGACTGCTACAAATCACACCGCATGTAAAACTGTCACCTGCATCTTTGCCTTTAAGCCAGTAGTTTCTAATCTTCTATGTACTGACAAAAAAGTTGTTACACATGATTAGATTGTGTATTTTTCTATTGCCTCCTAAGAGATCAAAGTATATATTTTTTAAAATGCATAGCAATTCAAAAATATATTACAATTGTTGTTTATAAAATGTGTATATTGAGCATATAGCCTACAATAAAAAGTATAGAAATTACCCCAAAAATATGATTCATCCTATAATTTATCTTCTTTATATGTATCAACAGAGAAAATACTAGATAAATGTATAGTCCATAGAGTGTATAGTCTATAGGTATGGACTGCGTAGTTGTACTAAAATCAATATTTATGATATCGAAGGATTTCTTCATGTATTGGTAGGCCTTAAAAAATCTTGAAAATATTGGGTCAGGGTATATTTTAGATTTTTAAATACTGATTAAATATTTAATAATATATAATATTAATTATGCGTGTCATTTGCTGTCTTGGTCACAGCAGTATGACAAATTTTGGATAATGGAAAAAGTAGAAAAAAATCAGATCATAGATTAAACATTTGAGGTGGGTTGAGTCCACAAGGTCAAAATTTATCCTAGTACGTACAGCGTTTTTTGACTGGTCAAAGTAATGTGGATAGTTACAACAAGAAAAGCATAAGATATAGATCAGACTGTCAAATTACCACGAGGAATCATTGTATTGTAACTGATAATGCAGATAAATTAATGTTATGGTACGTTTAGACTTAAACTTGGACAAACTTTATTGATCCACAAGGCTAATTATTTGGACACATATAAATTATGGGCAGACCACATGTTTTCTATTTATCACTAAAAGTTATTCATTAAAGCTGGGGTGATAGATGGATGGATTGGTGCTTATAAACTTATGCAATATTTAGTCTGCAGCTGCTATAAAGTTTGCACTCTTCTCTTACTGTTTGTGCTTTGAAACCTCTTAGATGGCAGACTTGTAAAGCAGAGTTTGTGCTGTGTCTTGGTCAGGCAGGTTTTATGACCACAGCTCTGTCATTGCAGCGTACCTTCCTCCTCCTCTCTCCTCCCTCCTCTTCCTCAGGCCATCTCCGCCAGCTGTTTCCCTCGAGAGCTTGTAACCCTGCGGCATTCTGCTTGAAAACAAAAAGATGTTGGCGACTTTGGGTTTGTTTATGGTTTTGTCAGCAATGGCCAGGTCCAACTGCACATCTCCGTACAGCATTCCCTAAAAATTACAGAGCGGTCACCACAGCTTCGAGCCGCCCCAAAATAAATCTACCTGACCTCCACCACTGGACCTTTCATTAGGGCATTCCAGGCTAATTACTTTACGATTTCAGACTAGAGAGCATCACTAAGTGGGTTTACCTCCTCAAAGACTTGTAATGTATCACTTGTTATCCTCTCTTGGAGCATATTGACTCAACAAATTGAGAGCTGCGTAAGGGGTGATTAACTGTCAGTATGGGTGACAAGACGTGCTGCTGTCCCCAATAAATGAAGACGTTAAAAACAATGAACATGAAGAAATGTTGTGCAGGTGTTTGACAATACATTCACATGGTAGATATTCAAACAGATATTTAGACAGTGCACTAAGCCAAAGACAACTTTACAGTTTCCTGCAGTAAAGATAATTGCAGAGGCTTGGGACGGGGGCGTGGTGGAAGTCAACAGGACGGTTTGGAGCTTGGACATGTTTTGCAGCTGAGCAGGTTATTACTTTTGTGTCATAAAGAAATTTAACAAGCTTCATGTCACCACTGAGCACTTCAGCCCGCCCTGTTCAGAACACATACCTGTGTGATTGGGGCCTGATGCCGGTTTAGAGCGTGTGTCCATGATTACACAGAGTTATTCTCATTCTCGTGTTATTGTTGGATTCTCTTCTTTTGCTTCTGAATGTTGTCAGTGTGAATGTCGCCAGTGAGCAGTGGGCGGGACTTTTATGGGCTCGCTCTGTACCTGCCTGGCGGCCTGTTGTTGTAAATCATGTGTGATTCATAAAAACAGGTTCTTCTGTCTGCAAGGCCCCATTTCTACAAACCTCAGAGACGTAGCAAACAGACTTTGGCCTACAGCCATACCTCCCTGCTACTTCTTCCTTTACCAAACTGCTCTCCTGTCAACACCCCCCCCATCTCTCCCTCCCCCAGCTGCTAGAGCCTCCGTACAGGCGCAGGATGTTGTTTTCTTTGCTCTTCTTTGACTGTCCTCTATGGGAAGTACCTGGCAGCGGATGCATGTGGCAGGCTGCTGTCTGGACACGTCTGTCTCCCCCTGTCTTCACTCTTCATGGCCACTCAGCGTGAGAACTACAGTATCCAGGCTGCTGATCTGATGTAGACAGAGGGATTTACACTGAATGACTGCAATACACTTCAGAGATTTTCACACCAACATGACAGTCATGCGTAAGACTGTAAAGTAGAAAAACAGGAGCTAATCTAACTGTCTTTCTGTTCAACAGGTTTCATTGGAGCATCACCAGCACCATGTGGTAAAGTGCACAGATCTCAGAGTACCCAACTGAACTACACCAAAGACTTGACTACACAAGCTGTCCTCATGGCTCACCCTTATGAGCCCTGGGTACGGACAGCGCCCCCCAGTGGCAGCTCAGAGGACATGAACATGGCCTGGTGGGACCTGCACCGGGACCCCGCGGGGAGCTGGTTGGACCTGCCTCAAGGACAGGGGATGCCCCCTGTCAGTGTAGGAGGGTCCATGGGGCTACAGTCAGGGCTGCAGTCCTCTTTAGGGCCATACGGCTCTGACTCTCCACTGTGCAGTCTGCCTGGTGCTCAGCACATGGTCCCCTCTCATACGTCCCCCCATTTTCCTCTTGACAGCTTCAAAATGGAGCCCATTCCTCCTGAAGTGCTCCCACAGGAGCCTTACCCACTGGAAGAGCCACAGGAAAGGGCTGTCTCAGTGCGTCCCAAACCTAATAGGCGCCCCTCATCGCGGAGCGGGGGGCAGGCTGCATGTCGCTGTCCTAACTGTGTGCATGCAGAACAGCTGGGGCAGAGTGCAGACGACCGCAGGAAGCACATGCACAACTGCCACATCCCGGGCTGTGGGAAGGCCTATGCCAAGACCTCCCACCTTAAGGCTCACCTGAGGTGGCACAGCGGAGACCGACCATTTGTCTGCAACTGGCTGTTCTGTGGAAAGAGGTTCACACGCTCAGAGGAACTGCAGCGCCACCTACAGACACACACAGGAGCAAAGAAGTTATCCTGCCCTTTATGTAATCGAGTTTTCATGAGAAATGACCACCTGGCCAAACACATGCGCACACATACATCTGCTGGAGAGGGGGAGGACCGGGTGAACGGAGAGAAGGGCTTTGATGCAGCTACATCTCCTCAGCCTGCTCCAAACGTATCTGCATCAGACGTGCCAGAGCCCACACTGAAGCTGAAGACTGAGCCAGACTCTGCAGTGACAGGGCAGTCTGGGTAATATCTGTAAACAAGCATTTAAGGGCTAAAAGATTATCCTGTGAGACACAGAGGGAGGCAGATCACATTCACTACAGCTAAGATTAGGAAAGTATGAAGTCACTATAAGAAAAACGTGATTTCCTGTAACAAATGTGAGTTTAGAGCACATTGAGATGTTTCTTTGTGTTTGCTATAATAGTAAATAGTAAAGCAAGCAAGAAGTTGCAGCTTGTTGCTGGACATTGCTGCTAGAGCTGCTATTATCCGTGATTAAAAGACTGAGAACACATAAAAATGGTTTTTGACTTGTTTACAATGAAATGTTTTGACTTTACTGAAAAAAAATATTATATATTTAATATTATAAGCAAACAATTAAAGTTAAGTGATTACAGACCAGAGAATAAAACTGCTGTGCAAAGCTACTGTGCCAGATTTGGTAAAACACTGGAAAATTTAGCAGCACCTCTTAATCTATGCCATAACTGTAGGTGTGCCTGACAATTTAGGCACATTGCTGTGATTGGAAAGATTATAGAAAAAGAAAATATGAAAAACCAATATTGTTTTACAAGCCATACAGGAAATACCATCAATGATAGATTTCAGAAGAAATGTCTGCTGGGTGAAATCAGCCGTGAAGTCTGTTGTGACTTGTCGATGACAGGGACTTGTTACAAACACAGCTCCGATCCACACTGTCATCACTTAAAACTGCTGCTGAGACCAAAGACCTGAACGTCGAATGCTTTTGTGTCCACTCACCTGGAGTGATGAGATTTAAAACTATATCCATTAAACTATGAGCCTAGAACAAGGCCATATGTGACAAAAATAAAAACTTTTCCCAATTGTTTTAAAGCATAATTCTCCATAGTTCTACCAGTCACTATTCAATGAAACAGTATTCCCTGTTAGGTTTACTGCCACCACATGGTCCAAAAATATATCAACACTTCATGTGGAAAACTTGTCTCTAAAATGGATATATTTGTGACTACTTTAAAAAACAAGTAAGGTCGGGTTGATTTGACTTTTGTGGAAATCCTATCACTCAACATGTTTGATTAAAAGCCATTGTTCAAATTGACATATCCGACCTAGGACTAGCAGAAACTTGAAAACTATTTGTGAAGTAGCTTTTAATACAATACATACTTTCAATAAAACTATAGGCAACTTTAGTGACAGGCTTCATACATTTTTAGTTTAATTAGATGCATTAAAACATATCCATAAATAGTAATGTAGAAAGCAATAGAAGTTATTCACTGATATAGGCATTATAACCAGCACACAACTACAGCTTAAAATGTTGAAGTTACAATTTTGTGGGAATTTATAAGATAAAAAGATTACTTATACCGTAGAATAATATTATTTTATTGTTTTTTAGTGTTGTTACCAATAGATGTTTTAAATGTTGTTCAGTAGAGCCAGATGAACAATGTATTATTTTCTGTAGTCATTATTTTTGAATAAACATTAAGTTAAGCACCATGGTGTAATAATATGTATTTAATCTGTGTTCTGTATTAATTACACTGTTGAACTAAATAAAAAGATAAACCTTTACTGAATCCGTGGACCAGATGTTTGTGTATTTTAATCAATATAGTCTAACAATATACAGTGATTCTTAACCATAAGGGCTCCAAAAACATCCTTGAGAGCCACACAACTAATAATATATTTACACATTATATTAATGTATTAATACATTGATATGTTACTTAAGTTGGGCCCAAAAGATGAAAAGATTAACTAATGCAGTATTTATGTATTTATTTATTTTATTAATTAATTATGTATATAGCCATAGACCGTAAAGGCCTACTAACTATTTAATTATTCATGATATGTATTTTTTATTTATTTATTTATTTTATTTTTTTCTCATTTAATAAGCTACAACCCCTGGAACTATTTTCTAAAAACATAGTAAAGTAAAAAGGAAATAACCATCCATGGAAATTACTAACGTCACTGGCACATTCCGGAAAAGGAATTACGTATAACCGGAAGCCCCAGACCGCAGAAGAACAACAACCACGATCGTTTATGTTCTTGGCTTTTTACAGTCTTAACTACAAAAAATTAAAGGCCATTTTTAACTGTTTATATTCTTCATAAAGGGGAATCGAATATTCTATCAAGATGGGGGGTGGTGATTTGGTAAGTTTGTTTTATAACCACAAAACGGCATTCATTTGTGAGAAGGCTAATTGCTGCTGCTAACGATGTTTTACTCATACTGTGGAAAACGTGTAATATAATGGTTGTTCCCTATACTCAGCTGGAATATACTTCAATGTAGAGACTTGTGTTATTCATCGCCATACATTTACAGTGTTTCTCATAGATTCCGGGGATAACATGGCAGCACAAACACTTATCATTTGAATTTAATGTAATATTTGGTTGTGCAGTATAAATGTCGCTCTTGTCAGTGTATTGTTAATACAATGGGCGACAAAGAGTGATATTGTGATGCAAATATAGTCCAGGTTCCAGGGTGTCAACTTAGTCTCTTCTATTAATGGCAAACAGTGGATTAATTTATAATGAAAATCTTTTTACAGAACCTGAAAAAGAGCTGGCATCCCCAGACTATGAAAAACATTGAGCGCGTTTGGAAAGCCGAGCAGAAACATGAAGCTGAACGCAAAAAGATCGAAGAACTTCAGAAGGAGCTAAAAGATGAACGAGCCAGAGAAGAAATGACGAGATACGCAGAAGAATCGGGGGCTATAAAGTGAGTAGATTTTAAATATGCATACTATATCCTCTCAAATATTCCCCACAGTTTTCTATAGAGATTATGGTATGATTAATTTATCAATTTATCTACACATTGTATTCTTGCCCTCTAGGTCTATCCACTCACACGCATCGCCAGTGTTGATTTTATTTAGTTGGCATCTTTTTTAGACTGTTATGTTATGAAGTAGTAGAGTAGAGCATGGTATAGAACATTAAAGACTTTATATTGGTGGGCAAACATATAATGTGCAAAATGTCAGAGATTCAGTAGCAAATAATGTACAGTATACTATGTTTTGTATTTGGCATCTTATTTTAGCATTAGGCTAACGGAAAACAACATGCCACTTTATTTGTTTATTCATGGGAGCTACCATATAGAACACAGCAAGGAGCCTTTCAACCTTGTTTTGTTTTCAGAAAAAAAGATGATCGCTTGGACTGGATGTACCAAGGCCCCGCTGGTCAGGTGTCCAGAGATGAATACCTGCTGGGTCGTCCCATTGACAAACAGATCACTGACCAGTATGCTGACCCAGAGAGCGGCCCTTCCATGGAGACAGGACTCCTGCCCGGATCCATCTTCAACCCAAACACTGCGACATCCGGACTCGATATGGCTGCTAAAATAAGAGAGGACCCTCTGTTTGAAATTAGGTCAGGAACATCATCGTACTAAAAAGTTAGAAATTAAAAATGTATTGTTTATTTAATGTAGCACAATGTGTTTGGAACAGGAAAAGAGAAGAGGCAAAGAAGAGAGAAGTCCTGACTAATCCAGTAAAGATGAAGAAAATAAAAGAAATGGTATGTATTGTAATTATAATGTTTCGGTCATATTTTGAATCATGGCTATACTGAGATTTTATTGTGAAGAAATCAAATAAGACACACATCTTTAAAATTAATCCTGTAAAGAATATGAAAAGTGTACAGTCTATTCCATTCTCATACACCTTGGTAAAAAAATGATTTGTTTTGCAGCTTCGTCAAAATCTAGACAAAGACAAGAAGAAGAAAAGAAAGAAGGAAAAGAAAGAGAAAAAAGACAAAGACAGAAAAAAGGAGAAGAAACATAAGAGACGAAGCGCCAGTTCAAGCTCAGATGAGGAAGATGACAGAAAACACAAGTAATGGGATTTATCGTGGCTTCTCATCACTGCCGTAGCTAAAGTAACTTTGTATAATACCAATGACATAATTTAATTTCTTCTTACAGATCCCATTCACACTATGAATCTTCATTTGATAAAAAGCCAAATGGTCACCATCTTCCAGGCTATGGATTACAGGTGAGTCAGTGTATACTGTGCTGCAGAAAATTGTACTAAATAACAAGAAAAACGCACTAAATAAGTGTCTGGGGTGAAGGAAGTCTGGGAGTCCCTACTTAGACTCCTGCCCCCGCGACCCAGCCCCAGATAAGCGGAAGAAAATGGATGGTTGGATGGATGGATGTTATAACTGTAAATAAATAATAATAATAACTCATGGTGGAGGCATGTAAATTTAGCTTGTCAAGATAATTGTTTGGAAAATTATTTGGAAAAAAGTTGAATAACATTTTTCAATAAAATATACTCCTTAAATAGTATATCTATCACCTTTTTGATGTTTTAGGTGATTTCAAATCTATCTTCCCATCAACAGCAAACCAATATATCTTTCTCCTCAGCTTCCAGCAGGCAAAAGTCATCACATCTCGGCTTCCTACGATAGTCATTCTTCACGGCGAGAAAGGAGTCGTTCCCGATCTCCCCAGAGAAACCACAGGGACCACCATTCCTCCTCCAACAAAAGTGACAGACGAGACAAGCTCAGAGCCTCCACTCCACCAAAAGAGCACTACCAAAGACACAACCACCATGTTTCCAAGTAAGTAGCATAAAATATGACCGTTTATTTAGTAAAATGTAAAGAGCACAAACTAAACTGATAAAGTCTGTAATCTTACTGACATTCACCAGCTTAAAATTTGCACTAAAGCTACTCTCCTTAAGCAGTGAATTACTATCTGCTGCAGGTCTGTCCATGTCTGATTTCATTATCCATCTATATAAAATTATTAAATACGATAAGCACATTATTGTTAACCTATAAACAAAAATTGAATAACAGCAAAATGCTGATACAATAATTGATGAATTACTTACAAATAGTGTCCAAATACAGATTTTTGTATTTGGATATTTTTGTGATAACCAAATTCACAATCTAAAATCTCTCCTTAAAAAAATCTGTGATAACTGCATAGTTTATCTGAATACAATAAGGTCTTCATCAATACATTTTATGTTATGCAGGAAGCTATCAGCAGATGAGTTGGAGCGTAAAAGGCGAGAGATGATGGACCAGGCAAAACAAAGAGAAGAAGACAGAGAAAATAATGTAAAAAGATACAAAAAACAAGATGAGAAGGAAAAACAACGGGAGCGAAATGCCAAACGTGAAGAGCATGCTGGCTTCATTCAGTAAGTTCCTTTTCTTTTGAAATGATTGTATTATTTTTCTTACAGCTTAAATAACTCGCCTTCTAATTATTTTCCAGCAACATGAAACTAGAGAGCGCTGCTTCCTCCTCACTGGAAGACAGAGTGAAAAGAAACATCCACTCAATTCAAAGGACTGCAGCCTCTCAAGACCATTTCATGAGGAGATAAAAATGCCGACAATGAGTTAACATTCTGTCTACTCATATGTTTTTACTGCAGGGATGGATGGTTATCATGGATTGGCTTTATTTTTAAAAGCACATTCATTTATTTTAAATCAACAACTGTTTTTTGTACAGACCCTTAGTTTAACTTTAAGTATTAATTCATAAATCCATTGTAACTTGTATTGTATGTATTGTTACTTTATTGTTTTATAAGACGACCCATTTACCGATATATTTTTGATGTTGTGAAAAATTTCCTGGCAATTAAACAATTGTCCAAACTGTTTTGTGTCATATTGAGACATTTCTCACTTTTCTAAATTTGTAGATCAGAAATAACATAAAAAGCTATCGCCTTTTAGTTACAATGCACCTATTAGTTCTTAGATTTACTAGCTACAAAAACTGTGCCCTTACCAAATATATTTATGAATAAAGGCTATCATGGCACATGGCGAAAATAATTAAAATACTTTTTAATTTATAAATCTGCAAATTTGTCTACCGGTAGCATACGGTGTACACGGTTTCATTTCTATGGTTTCGGTTAAGCACGCGGCAACCGAACTACCAACACTCGTCGTTACTTCCCACCTACTTCAACTTTCCTCCAATCACATAGTCATATTCTGTGAAGTGTCCAATCAGCTTCAAGCAAGATAGTGCTGTTGGACATTATGCTAGATTGACTTCCGTATTTCTAAATCGTGTAGTCACTCTCGAATGCTAGCAGCAGCCTTTCATTAAAGCTCATACATTAAACCGGATTTTAGTTATAGGGAACAAAACACACATCTTTCAAAATGGTAAGAGTGATTTCTGATGTTAGGTTTTATTGTAATGAGTTTAACCTGGATAGTATTAATCGTTTCGGTGAACTACATATGCTAACAATACTAGCAATCGAGCATCCTTTCGTGAACTATTCATTATACTTACATGGAGCTATTATACATTATTATAGTTGAATGTAGTTGAATGTTATGCTTTCCATTGATAAAGGTGGTTACCTCATTGCATGACACAAACAATATTTTATACACAATGAACACAATAAGTGTCTATTTCCTATTATGCTAGAACACAACATACTTACCGTACAGAAAATGTAAAGCCTAAAACTTAACAATGATTCTACAAAATACAATAGGACAGGTAGGATATCCTCCCCTTAAAGAGACCTAAAGCTAAACGTTCCACAACCCGACTTTGGTTACTGACCTGATCTTTGTATCTAAAATACTTACAAACTAAGATCAGGTTTAGTGTGAAAAAATATACCACTGACAACCCAAAGATGCCATTGCACAGACCTAGGTAGGTATTTGCCTTATGTTAATGATATCTCGTCTCTTTCGCAGTCTATTATGTCGTATAATGGTGGGGCTGTGATGGCCATGAGAGGGAAGAATTGTGTGGCAATCGCAGCAGACCGGAGGTTTGGGATCCAGGCACAGATGGTCACTACAGACTTCCAAAAAGTGTTTCCAATGGGGGAAAGGCTGTTTATTGGGCTGGCTGGACTGGCCACTGACGTACAGACAGTGTAAGTGATAAGACCCCTAATGCTGCATCATCAAATGTAATGCTACTTTTGGAGATGTTATATCTGTTGTCTTCTAGCCTGTATACCACAGATCACTAAATGTCTGATTTATACATGCTATACAAATGAATGTGTTTTCTCACAAAAGTTGTTAAAGCATAGGTTCACAGATCTGTTCTGTTAATTTAAAATGGACAATCAGAAGAATACATGATATGTTGTTTCAGCACTATCCAACAAGTAAAAATGCACTGGTTTCCATAACATTTTAAGTTGTTTTTTCCTATTTTTGTTAATTCAGACAAATATATTCTACTTGCCGCAGTTGATTTGTCTTGAAGTAAGTCTTAAATATTAAGCAGTTTTTGTTGTCTTTCTGACAGAGCTCAGAGACTAAAATTCAGGCTTAATCTTTATGAGCTGAAAGAGGGTCGTCAGATCAAGCCCAAGACTTTCATGAGCATGGTGTCCAACCTCCTGTATGAAAGACGGTGAGTCATGGGTTTCATACAATGTGGCCAGATGATCTTTATTAGATTTAGCAATAAGCATTGTTGTGATTATTTGTATATCAGAATATAATATAAAATAATGTTAACCCTAACCCTGGCATTGTATTTCAAGGTTTGGTCCTTGTATCATAGATAAATGGGGGAAAAAATTGTGTCTTTTTGACTTGTCTTGTTCATAGTATACATCATGAACAAGTCTCTTGAAAAAATCTTTTAACTATTGATGTATTTAAAGGAGCATTACACTAATGGTCCTCCTTAGATATGGGCTGCACATGCTTGAAAACCGCTATTACTCATTACATTTTTTTCCTTAAAGGTTTGGTCCTTATTACATTGAACCAGTAATCGCGGGACTCGACCCTAAAACCATGGAGCCATTCATATGTTCTCTGGATCTGATTGGCTGCCCCATGGTGACTGAGGACTTTGTGGTGAGCGGGACCTGCTCAGAGCAAATGTACGGCATGTGTGAGTCGCTGTGGGAGCCTGATATGGTAAGTACTACTACAAGAGCTACTAGTCCTCTAAGTGAAGAAGTTACCTTAAATTTTAGTAGAAAACCTTTTTGGTATCCGTTGAAAACATTATTTTATTAAACCAGTTTTTGCATTTTATTGTTACTAATTGTTTTTTATGCTTATCACTTTGTGTTTAAATTTCAGGAGCCCGATGATTTGTTTGAAACCATTTCCCAGGCCATGCTCAATGCTGTGGATAGAGATGCTATTTCTGGAATGGGGGTAGTTGTACACGTCATGTAAGTACAGAGGAAACCTGCTCCACACAAGATCACTTTGCATAGTAATGTCAAGTAACTATTTTCTTCTTGTTTTATTTGCAGTGAAAAGGATAAGATTACCACCAGAACTCTCAAAGCCAGAATGGACTAGATCTTCTTTGTCCACTGTTCATCGACATATAGGTTTTGTAAAAAACATGGTTGCTCGTACTGTTCTTTTTTTCTTATTGCTCAATAAACAAACTGGTTTAAACGAAATTGTTTTTCATACTCTTGAATTTAAAGATGTAGTTAACTTATTTCTAGGCATTAAATGGATCTTCGAAAAAGTGGTGTGCAGGTTTGTACGTAGTTGTACAAAATAATGGAGGAATATTACTTTTATATAATATACCTCATGTTGTAATACTAAAATTCCACTCTTTGTATTCTAAGGAAATGGCTCAATATTCTTCAACAGTCATTCCCAAAGTCTGTAGAGAAAACTTATTTTTCCAAAGGTTGTACTGGGCACCCCAATAATAATGTATACTCAACCTTTGGAGGCCTCCTGCAGTCCCTCTGAGATCTCTTATGAGGACCTGGACCCCATTTTGAGAAACACTGGACTAGAGGATAACTTTCTCCCTAAATTCTAAATATGAACATGTGAAAATATGGAAATACTAAAATAACACACAACCCTCATCACCAATGAGGTCAAAATGAAGAAGTGTCAGTCACCAAAATGCAGTTATTTTAAAACCTTTGATAGTATGAGTAAGTGACAAATTCTAAATAGAATACATAGAAACATTAGCAATATGTATGCTTAGTAATAAGTGTAGTGACTATTCGTCAACAAAAACTAACAAAAGCGGTGAGCAATCTTAAAACTAAAGATAACTTGAATCACCTTTGGGCACCATGGAGATGGTTACGGTGTCAAGTAAAACAAACTTGATGTCCATATATAGAGCTGCATTTTCCAAGATTTATTCTAGGTTTAACAGGCAAACAGCAAGGAAACATATTTGCTGCCTCTCCTGCTGAGTGGCAAAAAGCATAGACTCTCCCAGGTGCACTCTGCTCATGCTGTACCACCTTCTTTTATCCCCCAGGTGCCCCACAGATTAAACCAAAACAGAAAAGGTGCTAAGATACATAAGGCAAATTAGACTAAACAATAAGCAAACATAATATTAACATAGCAAAAATGTAAAATACAAAACTAAATATCATAAACATATCATAAATATCATAAAAAAAATCATAAACTAATCTTAGAATAAACAAAATAAGCAAATAGCTCCTACAATAAGCTTACAACACACATATTTTCAACACAGATGAATGCATAGGATCATAAATGCTGACCTAACCCTTAACAGATGGATAAAGATGCATTTTTAGTGCTTGGCGTAAAATGTATTTAAAATAAATTAATAACATTAGTATTGTTTTGTTAATAGTTAGGGCCAAGCTTGCAGATCAGATCCAAGTAAGCAATTCTAAGCTTAAGGCTCAGGAGAGGATTGGTTAACAAAAATTGCAAAAACTCACTGATATTCTTCAGAAGAAGGACAAGACCAAATCAACGCACATAAAGAGATCTGCTTCTTGTATAATTCTACAGTACAGAAAAAGTGCAACTAAAACAAAAAAAGAAAAAGACTTAGGGTTCAAAGCTACTCTCCTGACGAAAGATAAAGTGTTAGAAAACCAAGTCAGTGCACACCAGGATCTAAGATATCTCTATGACACTACAGAGAGAGAAAATGTCCAATGTCAAACAAGAACTGGTTGAGATCTAATCAGTAAAGAAAATGAGAAACTGTCCAGGAAGGTGCAGGAGTTGTCCTCTGAACTCCTCTCAGCACAAGAGGAGCTGCATCTCCTAAAGCTCATCCACCCAACCACCAAACCACCAAAAAGGAGCAACCGTGGAGGAGCAGAGGAGAGGCCCAGGCATCAACAGCGCTAAAGCACCTCTAACCATTACCCTGTACACTTGCATCTTTAAAAATGTTTTTTAAAACGCATTTTAAATATGTTCATTGACCTTTTATTTAGGACTTATTCCTGGTTTATTACATTTTCACTTTGTTTACTTCACATGTGAGGAGCAGCCACGTGGACAAAGGTATTTTTCTTCTATGGCATCAGTGTCCTGCAGCCCAGAGCATTACAGCAGCATCCAGTGGGAGCAAGGTGATGAAACGGACCATTCCCTCAAAGTATTTCCTCTGGACATTTGGATACTTGTTAGACCAATCACACAGCTTCTCCTATGTCCAGTCCCTGCGCCTGTTTATTATTGTGTTCATATAATCTAAAACATATGAGTCAAGCATAAAAGAAAGTGGTTTAACAAAATAAGACTCTTGCACACTTTGATAACAGTTACTCTCTCTGGTATCAAGCCTTTAAGAACTAAGTATTGCTTATTGAATATAAACTAGAGCAGTCATTTCCATAGTCTGTAGAGATGTGGCCCGCCTATTTAATGTTTTCCTTTCAAATGTGCATGCTAACAGTGCAGCTTTGGGCTTAATACTGATTTAAAGAAGTAAATTAAGCAATTAAATTATGTACCGGTAATGTCTAATCAAAGTTAATATTCTTTTATGCATATTGAGTGGACAATCTTAGAGGGCCGACTGAGGCCTCTCACTGCTCAAAGACTGAAAAAAATAACAATATAATGTTTTCAACAAAAAAATATAGCAGTTTCTTTTATTCTTTCTATTGTGTAGCATTATGCAGAATTTACTGATATTATGACAATTCTATAACCATTCAAATGTCAAAGGTTTTGTCCTTTTTCAATATATTTGTCCAAATGACTGTATAGTTGATAGTTTTAGTGTCTTGGGTGTGTTTTGTTTTGAATCTTACCTCACACTTGATAGACACACTATTTGAAACTATACAAAAGGTAACAAAAGCTTCCATAATCATATAGTATATTCAGGTAAATAACTTAAACGTGTAGGTTATAACTGTTTTTAGATATTAACAAATACACAAAATCTAGCTTTCTTAAGTGTAAACTGTAAAACCAACCATGTAAACCTCTAAGAATAAGATAAAAGCAAGATTCCAAATATTTATTGTCCCAAAAGTTTTTTATTTAATCATAAAAATGGTACTATTTGTTCAAAACCCACTTGTTTCACAAATGTGTTAACAGGACGCTGGACTGAGAAACTAGCATAAATGAGAATATTGGTTTAGCACAATACCATAAGGACAATTAATAAAGACAATTATTGTAACTTCAGATCCCCAATCTCATAAAAAAGTGCAGGCCAACAACCAAAACAAGATAAAACTCCCTTTAATATGCAATGAACCATTTTCAAGTAACCTTTTTTCTAAAGTCTCTTGGTAACAAAACAATACTGTATACAAACACAAAATTGCTACATTAATGTAAACAAGATATAAAAATGATTCTTATGGTAATAAAACAAGTATTTGTTGCAGATTTCCCCTTTTTGTGTGAAGTTTTCATGTTTTCAAGACCGACCTCCACCAAGCTCACGGTTAAAATTTCAAAAAATATTCAAAAACAATATGGCAACGTAACATTCAAAACACCAATTTTTTTTTTCTTTTTTGTTTAGTCCGTTTTAGTCATAACACTCACTATCATCAGTGGTTTTTGATGTTTCCAACTTACGGGTGGTGGAGTCTCATGTACACGTCATTGCCATGCATTTTTGATATTGCATTCAGTTACTTATACATACATTAATGTGTTATTCCCTGTTTTTCCAATTTGCTGTTTTGGTTGAGTGAAAGAGAGAGACAAGACTGATGTCTGGACTGTCAAAAGTGTCATGCAATCTGACCATTCTGTGAAAGTTTACATTGTGTTTGTATCTAACAGAGAAATTATGAAAACGACAACAACATGAACATAAATAGGTTGCGTTCATGTGACATATCAACATTCTTAAATACATTTAGTTTAAAATGAGCAGGACGACAGCTCAGTCAGATTGCAAATTTGTTGACCTAATTTATGGTTTATATCGCTGTAATTATGGGACCTACTCACATGAAAAAAATACTGGAACAAAGTTTAACATATTCAGAAGTTGGTGCCATTATTTAACCCCAGATTGTGTTGGCAGTTGGAAGGATTTTAAGCTATATTATTATTAAGATATCAAGCCTGTGCCAATATCAAACAAGTGCCTATATAATTCAATGTTTGTGGTTCATAAGTTTGGATATTTCTACCCAAAACTGAATCAGCCATAAAGCTACATAAGCTTCTAGCATCCATTTGAAATGATAACATTTAAATTCTTGCACATGAACGCAACCTATTGAGGAGACTAATAAACTGTGAACCTCTAAAGTTGACGCACTCATTCAAGGCATTCGTGACAAGGATCCTGTGCTGGCGTGAGGAGGAACGACGTGGCAAAATATGACCAATTTCACCAAAAAAGGATAATCAGTTTTTTATGGAGATGTTGAGACGTAGAAAGTCATTTTTGTATATGGGACTTGTAACAGCCTTTTGCACATCCTGCCTGGAGTAGGATTGTAGTTCATCATTTTTTGTTTGAAGGGGAACAAAGTTAGGGACAAAGACAAATTATTGAGAAGGAGGAGAAGAAATAAGTGCATGGTAAGCGACAGGAGCTGGACTGGGACATGAGTCTATGACAAGATGTTGGACATGAATTCGTAGAATCGTTTGGAGTACTGCTCCGGATTCACCGTCGAGATTTCTGCCCCCGCCTGAGGAAACAAAGCAAACAACACATGAAGTATCAGCTGATGACTACATTTAGCTCTGTCCCTAAACCACTGTCAAAACTGATATTTTGGTAAATCTTGCTCAAGGGGGAAAATGTTTCAATTCCAAAAGAAATCTCAGTTGGGGTTATTTTTTTTTGAAGTATTTAAAAAAGTAGAAACTAAAGAGCTGTATGAGCTGTATTGTTTTAGTGGACAAGAGTCTACCTGGTCATAGTAACCAACTATTTAGTAAAATGTCTTTTTTTCTCCAACTGGATTAAAGCATAAGCAGATCAAATCTTGGTGTTTCCATGACCTAACCAGCAATATTTGGGGATTTTAAAAATCTTTACCATTTGACGAAGATGAAACAGACTGTAAATGCAACATGTATAAAATAACATATACAGGATTGAATTGAAATAGATTTAAAAAAAAAAAACGAACCCCATGTTTCACAGTTTTGGCAGCATGTGCAGCTTTTTTCTTTGCGTCATAATGCGTGAGGATGTCGATGATGGCCATGAAGTACACCTCCTTTTTCACAGCTCCTGAAAAAAACAAAAAAAGTTCAATTGTGACCCTTGAATCAGAAGAAATCAGCCAAGCGTTAAACAACAATCTGTGTTTGGTCTACCATAGATGCTCGCTCCATTTCAATTTAAGTCTAGAGAGATAAACCCAGGACAGGGCAAAAAGACTTACGCATATGTGAACCAGGATGTTTAAAAGTACAAAGTTTGAACTTTACTAGGACACATTAAGGAGCAATCTAAATGTTTTTAATTGAAATGCTTTTAATTTTATAAAAAGTGTTGAAATGTTATTGCCTTGACTGGGATATCCTCAGAATTGCATTAAAAATATTTATCTCCGTGTAGAAAATCAAATGACATCATGACACCACTGGGCCATGGGTTGCAAAGGCAAACCATGTGAATACATTTTGTACAACAGCGAGAATTATGGATTTTAAAATCTTAATAAAGGTACTAATACTGACAAGAAGAGAAAAAACATATTGGACCGTTGTTTCTAGAAGCTATCATTCTTCTCGCCTCCTGCCCAAAGCACTCACCTTCTTGGCTCTTGATTGCGTAAACGTCCACAGAGGGGTCAAACTCGCCGGGGCCAAAGAATCCCCCACAGTTCAGAGGGTTCCCGGGGCTGTCTGGAGGCGTCCCAAACGAGCCGGTCAGAGCTCCACCCCCCATCCCGTCTGCCTCATACTCATCCTCCTCCCCCCCTGCCTCCACATCCATCTCCTCCTGCTCCGCCCGCTCCACGTCGTGTATGCCCACCAGCAGACTGTAGTCCATGATCTTTAGTGTGGCCAAGAACTGCAAGATATAACAAAATACGACAAATTTATTTAGTGAATTTAGCAAATAGATTTAGCATTTAAATAGAAACCATAATATTGATCTTAAACAGCTTCATAACTTAATCACTGAGAAGCCCCACCTCTTCATTGTCCATTTCTCTGTAACATGCAACAAACATGTATTTGTTTTGTTGTGGAGAAATGGCTTTGCCCCATTTTTTTTAATCCTACCCAAACATGCATACTACTTTGAGTAAGATAATGAGGGAAGACAGTTCCTGAACAAGTATAATTTAAAATCTTGATTTAACATCTTTAATAAGTAAAAGTGTTAAGACTGTAAATTGTCGACACTGCTTAGTTATCCTCGTATGTCAGTGTATGCACTCAAAAAACATGAAAGCTGCATTGCATAACTTTAAACAGCTAATGGTTAACGGAGAAATCAATCTTGAAAGCTGATTGCTGCACATCCTATGACCTGCAGCCTGGGTCTGGCAATGCCATTTCTAACCAATCGGGGGCGCTGTAGTGGGTGTTGTTCAAAGGGAATCCTGCACTGTCTCATCAAAAGCTGCTTGGTTTTGCCTTTAGGGAAAAAGCCAGCTGAGTTTAAAACAATACCACATGGCCTAGTTCCTACTGTTTATTTAAGAGCTGTGGGAATTTTGTGAAAAGTAGAATTTGATTTGATCAAGATGACACATTTACTATCAATGAGAACTTTATACTGACTTTATATTTTATTATATTAATGTAAGTGTTTACAAATATTTCATCCTAATTAAGGTTGGGATATGAATTGAATTTTAATCAAGCTCGATTCCGTCATTGCTAATTGCCACTGATCAGCTTAGGTCTTTTAAATCAAGGCTTCACAATCCTCTTTGGAGAATTTGAATAAAACAAAATATTCAAAATGTAACTTAAATGTATCTTAAATGGGATAAAGGTACGTTTGATATAAACAGGAATATCTGATAACACACAATAATATTTCAAATATTAAAAGCCTCTTACCTCGACGTCACGTTTTAATTTGTCCAAAAATAGTTTCTTATTGTCGTCTCCTATTTGCAACTTATGGCCTTCATTCAGGAAGTCGTTGTCTTTAAAAGTGGGGAGTTCTTTAGCCTATGAACAGGTGGAAACATTTGTAAACATTTATGACTTTGGTAAATCAAAATAGTCATTTAGTAATAAGCTTTGTTTGACATAAGTTTACATAATGGTCCCATCATGAGTGAGTGGATGTTATCTTATCACCATCGCTGTGCTAAAAGCGCGTCCACTAGCAGTGGCCCTAAGCACACAAGATAAAAGCACAACAGTGGTGCTCAAACTTTGCCCATCAGACAGTTACATATTTGGCTTTCAAAATACCATCTGTGGGTTAAAATGACCATTACTAAATAGGGACAAATTATATAACACTAAATCAGGATTTAGGACTAAACTTATATAAGACTAAATCAGAAAATTGCTTAATTTTATTTCTGTGTGATGGATCCGCTACCCACTTGTCTCTGTGGAGAAGATAATATTCCTTTGCCTGGAATATTTCACAGTATGAAATTAAACTTCTCTATTTCCATGGAGACTAGCAGGTGTCACCAGCAGGCCAAGTTACAGGTCAAATCTGTACACAGGAGAACCTATTCGCCGCAAGAATGTTTTCATGGTATTTTTAGCACTTAAAACACCTGCTAAAATGTAAGATGGAATTAATGCCATACAGTGGAACATTCCAGGCAAAGCAATGGCATTTCGATGAAGGAAAGCAGGTGATGGACCCTTCACAAGAAACGTAAATAGTGCACCTTTAACTGACTAACCTTGAACATATCCAAGCCAGAACTAAGAAACAGGACTAAACAAGAGCTAGTCTAAGAATAATAAACCAGGTCTAAACCAGGACTACACGTGGACTGAGAGAACTACAGCATAAAACTGAGACCCTATTGTATAGTGTAAATCAAAACGCCAGTGTTAGACAATCAGTACCCAAACCACAGCTTGTTAACCAATATTTTAGTAAACTACTTCTGCAGACTAATTTAGATGTTATTTGACAGCAAGTTTGTCTCAGGGTGAGCTGGGGGCATTTATTTCTGTCACCCCGTTCCACCAGCTGTCAACACCAAAATGAAACGTACCTTCTCCTTGTCACTGGCTTCCCTTGAGACCGTAGATCCCTTAAAATGAGAAGAAAAAGGAGACAAAATTAGTGCAAGAAGCAAAGATGAAGATAAGAATACAACTGCAGATATGTCTGCTTATTAAACACTTTTCCCTTGACAGCATCTCGCAGTGATGTTGGATGTTTTTAGTTTGTACTTGGCAGAGCATGAAGTGTTCACAGAAAGCTGGGAATAATAAAATCTGTTTTGAAATAGAGTGGTGCTATACACTTTGCTCCTGGATGTGAGAAAGCGACATTTGTTTTGTGTCATTTTCAAGGGGCTGAGCTTTCAGAGAATCCAACAATGGCCTGAGCTCAAGGGACTGCGATAAACAGCTGCATCTGCTCTGTCATTTGGAGCAGAACGCTTCGTGCACGCTCTGGGCAGCTAAAGTCAAACAAATATTTACCTTCAGAATAAATGTTGTTTTTCACTGCCAAGAGAAATGTGGATCTGGCCTATTTAGTGAAATTTTACTCACCTAACAACCATACACATGCAAATCAAATGTTTGGTTATGAGGAATCTTAACCCACATATTCCTGCTTATTTTTCACAGCAATTTGAACATAGTTTGAGCACACCAGACTTCAGCATTATGGTTTTGTAAAAATAATTACTCTATAAAATGACAATAGTCTTATACAGCACTTTTCCAGGCGCTCAAAGAGGCTTTAAAATCTTGTGCATTATTCATTCTTTCCTCACTTGGCGGTAAACTACTACTGTAGCCAAAGCTGCCATGAGGTAAACTGCGCCATTGGACCCACCGACCAGCAACACTGACGCACACACCAATTTCATACTAGGCAATGTGGGTGAAGTGTCTTGCCTGAGGATACAACAACAGGAAACTGTCACCCCAACTTGGAATTCTCAGAGGTCTCCCATCCAAGTCCTAACCAAGCCCTACCTTGCTTAGCTTCTCAAATCTGATAAGATTGGGCTTTGACAAAAATGGTTGGCCACAATGTGCAGTATTTAAGGGCCTTAACATCTCTTTGCTTCTGTAGAGCACAGTAACTTGTCTTCTGCCCCTTGTACTCAATAAGAATCAGAAAAGTCATGCTTTTCCCAAATGCCCCTGAATTTGTGTTAGGGGAATTTGTGAGTCTTGTGGTTGGTCACACTTCCACAAATACCACATCAATGTTGGGATGAAGCTGTGACTAAGTCTGAAAATAAACCTCGACTGGATCAAGACACCAGGATCAAATAGGAACAAACAATATGAATGAACATTAACTGCCCCCAGTCAATGGGCGTGCAGAGTTAAGGCTTATAGTTAGGGTCTGTGGCTCCAGCACTTTTGTAATATGATATATTACAATATGACATTACGATGGTCTTTTATACTCAGGGTAAGAGGATTTTACAATTTAATTTTTGACATTTTCAAATCACAGTGCTTCTTTTGATTTAACTTTGCATGTGTTTGTAACCAGTTCTTATGAGTGCATTGTTTTTTTGCTAGTGAATGTTCATGTTACTTAAACAGTGTGATACCTTGAGGTCATATTTGCGGTGCACGGTGAGGCGATGGCTGAATACATTCCTGGTGACCACCATGTAAGTCTCCACTCCGTCCACTGTGAGCCGGTACATGCCCAAGAACTGTGGGAGCAGCGTGTTGCCATGACACTCCACAATGAACTGGACAAAGAGGAGAGAGGGCGGGCGAAGAAACAGAGAGAGTGGGAGAGAAGAGAGAGAGAGAGAGAGAGGAGGGGAGGGGGTCGAAGAAAGAGAGGTACAGGGGTAAAAGAGAAGAAGCAAAGGGGAGACAGAGAAGAAAAGGAGGGAAAGAACACAGGAGAGGGGTTGCAGAAAGAGAGAGAGGGGGTGAAAAAGAGAGGGAGGAGGATGGAAAGACGGTCGAGAGGGAGGTGAAGAATAAGAGAAGTGAAAAGAGAGGGAGAGGACAGTAAACTGATTAGAAATTGGCAGGCACTACATCAGCATTGGTGACATTCCATTAAACAATATGAGATTATTGACAGCAATAGATTGAGATAACTAATAAGATTGAGTCTAATAGCACGTTGAATATTTGCATTTTTCCGTTTTTTCCGTTTATGCTAATCAGGCCATGTGAAGAAAATCTTACATCCCACATAACAGTATTGCCAGGATCAATTCCAAGTTTGTTAGTGTATTAAAGAGTACTATTCTATTTTTTCCAGCAGTGAACAACTAGCCTACATCTTATCTATCCTCTGCATTTCATTTCTGTCTATGTTAACCATCTCCTCTTGGTCTCTCGTACTGTACCAGTAGAATCTCATTCAATCAGCATCACCTCCATGTACAACGATCAAACTCAGTCAATCAACCAGGATAACTTTATTTATCCCAAAGGGGCAATCAAGCACACTAAACAGTTAAAATATCATGTATCATGTCATTCTTACTCCACCCTCCTTGTTATTGGTGCACCCATCGACCATCGACCTCCATCTTGTGGCTTTTCCAATTACAAACCTGTAAACTTGTTTGTGTTCACTAGCCATAAATATTCCTCTTTCATCTTTACATCTTTCTGCTCTAGTTGAGTATAAGAACCACAATCCTAATATCTTTCAATTTGTATGTAATAAACTTATATTCAGTAGAGAAAAAAAGTTGTGACAACATGTTTGTCTGACACTAGGGATTTTGTTATGGTGGTCATATTGTGCCTTTTCTAGTTTAGAAGTTTGCACAGGGCACTCTTAAACTGCTGTCTAAGGCCCATCTGGCAAACTCAAGGCCCACTACTGTTCAGCAGCACATTGGTTGAAAAATCAATGTTTTTTTCTGTACCCCATTCCTGTCAGAAATAGATAAGCAACATCTCATTTACTTTCATCATTTCAGACAGGCTAAGAACTGTCACAAGTCATTTGCATTCTGTAGCACACACAAAACACACTGACAATCTGGTAAATTACATTTTCACTTTAACACTGTGGACCAAAACAAAGAAGCATGTGCTCAGTAGGTGCACATGTGGAGGGACTGTAGTTTATCATCGCTCCTGATCTAAAACAGGTGAGTAAACACCCAAACATGTGTCTAATATTTTTCAGGCCATTTCTTGCCCAGTGCAGTTGAACATGGGCCTAATGTAAATCAGACGGCACATGCAGCCGATATTAAGTACATATAGGTTTCTCCAGATGTGACAATGGGATTTTTGAGATTTGATTCATGACATTTCAATCATAGTTCCTGACTTATGCATTTAGAAGATCTGGTTTAATTTGATGTACAAGTAAACGTGGTGAGTGAGCATTTACCTGGTGATATTTCTTGAGGATGTTGTGCATCTCTGCAATGTCCTCACTCGACACAGTTTTGATGACAAAACGATGATCGTAGCTCGACAAGAAGCGGTTCCCAAAGCGCCCCTGCGAGTCGCTGTTTAGGGGGGCACTCCGCGTTAGAGAGTTCTGACAAAACAACACAGAAGCAAGACAATAAGATCAGTTCAATGGTATTTTTATTCATGGATAATTATTACATTATCAGTGTTTCCCAGTAAGGACAAGCTGGACAGTAAATTAGCTATAACATAACAGATTATTTGACTTATTTCCAGACGGTTTTGGACTGAATTTCAACTCATGCTTGACATTTTTCTACAATATCAGTAATAGAAAATATACAAAACATCTAATCCTAAAACATTCACTGTTTTGTCTTTAGATTAAAAGTTCAAAAGATTCAAATAAGCATACTAAATATACTAGTGTCTCCACCATATGCTTATTACACATTTGCAGAAACAGTCTTGTATAGCACAGGGTTCCTCTTGCAGTACTGACCTGGTAGTCCTGGTCATCAATGCTGAAGCGCTCCCTCAGGTTTCTGAACACCATGGGGCAGTACTCTTTGAACTTAAAGCGGCTAGGCAGATTTTCTCTGGTGGACACAGACACAGGGAAAAGGATTTAGTGAGGCCTAAGGATGCATACTAAGCAGCTGAAACAATAGCTGGCTCTCCCACTTGGCATGTTTATAAGTCAGTTGTAACAGCACATGATTACAATTATTTACAACGATTTAAAAAGTATAAAATGGTTCGGAAATACAGTTTACGGTTCAATCAGTAGTTAATGTTAAAATGGTTTTACTTGTTCCTTTTTGTAGTAGTAGAAGTAGTAGTAATATTAGTAGTAGTAATAGTAGCAGTTGTAGTAAATCTAACTGAATGCAGCAGACTAGCAGTTGTGGTAGTTGCAGTAGAAGCAGTAATAGTAGCATTATTTGGTAGGCTTTGGTACAGATGATTTCTGAGGTTTATAATATAGAATAATTATGCTGAAAAAAATAATAAACCAAATTCAAAACAAACCAAAAGAGCTCTCTTATTAAAAAAAAACTCTAAAAATGAAAAGGCATCTGTTTTGTTAAAATCACACAATTTCTTCTAAAAAGACAGTTTGCTCTCAGTGGTAGGATCCACACATTGACTTGGCCATCACAAATGTAGCTCCAGGGGCTGTGAGCTCTGTTTATCTGATGACTAAGAAACACTCATTTGCATCTGATGCCCACAGCTTCACAGTGGCCATAGAGATTGTGTGGTTTTAAAATACAGATGCACTTCATAGAAATAATGTTTACTGACACTCCATGTGGTCCAGTCTTTTGTAATTACAGAGGACTCAATAGGCAAAACTATTTTACTGTAACTTGTAACTTTTCTATTGGAGGTAATGACACCTGCTCATCTCCAGTAAGAATGAATGTTTTTTAAGATACTTTAGCACCTGTAGGTCCATAAATGCCATATAGTTGTTGTATAGTACTGTGGAATATTCCAAGCAAAAGAAATAACCATGGAGATATATATCATACACCAGAAAAGTGAGAGTTTAATAGCACAATCTAAAAAAAAGACAAAAAAAAACACCAAATCTGTCATGATTGTACTTTGAAAGGGATGTACAATAGTCTATGTGTTAAAGCATAAAGCAAAACTCTGTAGAGGTTTTTTAAGGTGTTGAAAAATGTGTGGAAAATAAAAAAACTCGTTAGCGAAGAGTGCTAAATAAATATGATCATTTACTGTAATAATAAACTTTTCAGGAATTGTCAGCCAAAAACACATAATCACTTATATTAAGGAATCTTTATCAAATCTGGACTTAAGTAACTTTATTTGTTGGTTTGGTCCTAGTTATTTGTTTATTATGAATTAGGTCTTTCTTCATGATTTATAAAGGCTTATTAAAGTGTGGTTATTATTGGTTTTCAGATTCTATAGTGTGATAATGTCATACACCCAGAGTTTTTCCTATTTCTAACTTAAACTTTTGCCATAAAATATCTAAAAGGTAAATTCTCAAATGTTTAATCTGATCATTTCTATTGGTGACTACAACTTGCATCAGAAATAATTATATTAATTTTAGCGACTCCCATCTACATTAAATATTATAGGCCTATAGAATATTGTGGTGTCATCTGTATCCCAGTAATAAAGTGTAATCTGGTTTTGTATTAGAGGTATTCTTCTTGTAAACACTTTTTGCAGGGATTTTATTTTACGAAATTTCCTGTTGTTTTTAAGTCACATGCAGCATATGAACCGCAATGGTGCTCAGTTAAAATGCTTTGAGAAGTGCCACTGTGGAGGCAGATTTCACTTCCTGTAAACCCACATTCAGAAAGAAGCAAAGTAACATGTTTAGAAGCAAGAGTCACAACACAACTGAAAATCTACCATGTACTGGGCTAGAGTTGCGTAATATATCACAATTAAAATGAAACAGCAATTTAAGTTGGCGCAAATCACTATCTAAATAACTGCAGTCTGTGTATGTCATCTGCAAGAAATGAAAGATCTTGCAGAAAAGTCTTGTTGTACCTTTTCAATTCCAGGAGTTGATTACAATATGAATCCTACTTTTTAAACATATGGGTATATATTGTGCAACCTAACTGAGTATTCTATTTTTTATTTATTTTTTTCACATTTGTAGGCCTGCCACTGCCAGTTATTACCAAAAATATGTTTGGCATGTGCATGTGTAAATTTAATATGAACACATTCCAAACAAAGATATATGCTGATATTTTACAGTTCATTAATTAATTCATTCATATGCTAGCTGAAACCTTTCATTTGTATTCATTGATGTTTTAAGGTAATTTTCTATTGGCTGTCTAGTTTAAATCAAGACAGTTGCATCCTTGTTATCCAACCCCACAGGCTGACCTTACAACAGTTTAAGCTTGGATTAAGGCTGAGGCTGTTGACAGAGTGAGATAACAGAGTACCTACTTGTTAAATAGGTGGTTGTCCACTTTGATCTTACTGTAGGCTTTAAAGTCATCTGGCATCAACATTACGGGTACAGGCACATTACTTAACTCGTTGATCTGAAAGAGAGGAAGAACATAGACAGATTTAGTGTTAAACTTCACAATAAATGCTTTTAAATGGGATCAGGAGGTAACTATGGACAGCCATGTTGTCACCAAATCATATCAAAAGAGGAATAAAAATTACATAAATACTCTGTAAAATGAACTAATGACCTTTTAACTATGTCATAACAGTATTCTTTCATCATTAATATACTTAAGAGTTGTATTTTGATGGCTACATGCAGTATTCCTGTATTGTCCTGCATTTGAGACCATCTCTACCCACTTTTCTGCACTTGTTAGTTTCCAAAAACATGTAGACTGGGTCATACATATAGGGTGAAAATGTATGGGTTGCTATGGTGAAATAGCACAATGAAGAGGCGGTGCATCTCAGTTCTGCAGTTTTGAGTTTTCAGAGTCAATGGATCAGTTTCTGTTATCAAGCGGTGGTACAGTGGTTTGTAATGGACAAAATGTAAAATTATGATCAACATGTGTTACAGTTTAATGCAAAATAATACATGAAAAAGTATAATATGACTTCTTAAAGGTTAAAAGCAAAGCAAAATTAGACCTAAACTGTATTCTTTTGGTCCAGAACCCAACCAGATTGAGAAGCAAGCCAGCATGTAACCAAGACTTATCCTAAAAGAGCATAAATGCAACAAAACAAAACTAAAACTGGTATGATATGGTTATTTTAAGACACATATAAGTGTGAAAAAAAAAAATCCCAGACTTTCAAGCTCAACAAGGCCAAGGTGTGCACTGAACACAAAGGCTTCAAACTATTTACAAATGAGTCACTGTATATTAAAAGAAGAGTGATTCACTGATGAGGCTGTATTTTAAATGCCTGCTGGAAATCTCTGCTATTGTCTGTTTACTATAACCACAATCATTAACTTTTTCACCTCAATGGGCCCCAAAATAACAAATCAGCTCCAAAATATATGAGATACTTTCAAAACACTGATTCAGTTTTAAATAGACAATAGCATTTGCCTTTCAACATTATTCTATTGTACAATATTAGTAGCTGAGTATTGATACCCAGCTACTAATTAATACTAAAACTGCCAAAATTTGCAACTAGACACTAAAACAAACCAGGAACTATATATTCATATGTATCTTTAGAATTGCCTTATCAGAACTACCAATAAGACTACATGGTAATATTGAAGAAAGTACATTTTAATTGGTATTGAAATTGTAACTGAATTATTAGTAATGTGATAAAGCTAAAAGTGAAAAACATTGGATACTAGTTTGTGATTGTGAAAACAAATTTTCATTGGAAACAAAAGATAATTCTCATAAAAGCAGAGTTGAAACGAAAAACAGCATGAAATGTAATTTGAGATTTGTCTAGTAGATGCAATGATTTCATGTGCATTATAGTAACTTGAACTAAATGTCCACTCGAAGGAAGCAATTAAAACGAGACAGCAGCCAATAAAAAGGAAAGCACCCAGAATGTACTCATCAACATCTGGTGAAGAAAACCGCAACAGTGAGTTCTAGAAAAGTGCTGTAAAAGTCATGTATTAAGATTTTTATTAGTGTATTTTCATAGTACATTAGCAAAACTTCAGAGCAAAGTTTGCAAAAGTATTTACTATCGGTGATGTGGTTATGGTAACTTTTTAATTTGAAATAACATTAATACTTTCATTTGGGTATTTTTCATCAGTTTTTTACTATTCTTTAAACATCTACTGTATGTTTCTGGAAGGACAACTGACATCAAACAAGCTGCGTGGAACAAGAGCCAAACAGTCAGTGACAGTGTGTGGAAAGTGTCCCCTGGTGCTGAAGCTGTGACACGATTAAAAATGCATTCAACTTGTGAGTTTGAGAAAAGTGCTTTGATGAAAAGTCTGTTTGATGTCTTGGATCGACTTCCCGCCCACACCTCAAATCAGCGGGCCTGCGTGTAGCTTCCCACACGCACCACCCGAGTTACTGGAGCTGCTGCAGTGGTAGTCATATTATTAACAGGATACTTAGTCCACGCATTTTACACTTAGGGACAGAGCTGTTGGTTTTTCATGGTTTGCGTAGACTCTTAAAAAGTGTGTTATCTTGTTATATCTGAAATAATAATAATGCATTGTTTTTCTAATGTGGGTTTCTGTACAGTCAAAGTCATTTTTGTTGCATTATTCATTCACTCCCCACACACTGGTGATCTACTATAGCCACAACTGACTTGCCAGTCCCTCCTACTCTCCGGTCAAACGCAGGAGGATCTGACCATAGAGTGCATCAGACAACTGTTTTAATTACAGCTATTCAATCACAGTTTTGGTTGATTTGATTGAAACATGCTGCTTTACAGTCTCTTGTTTCTTTTCTTTGACGTTTACTTATAAAGTCACAAAGTTTTTATATAAATGAACGCATTTCTCTGATTGCTTAATTTACCTCACCTCAGTCACATCCATCAGGACTGGCAGAGACAGGACACAGTTCCAGGATATATGTTTGGTAAAGTATTGCATGTGTGTTACCCCCATTAATACCAATGACACTATTCAAACTTGGGCAAGGTGGCTGTGCTGTTTTGCACTAATTGGATCTGGGATCTAGCTGCCAAACACTTTGCTATATAACAATTGCTAACCCATTTACAGTCTCTTCAACCTGAGAATCTACTAAATACCTGGTTATGACTATGATTAGTGATGGTTGTGGGTGTAAATCAAATATAATTTATTCTTACATTATGTGACTGATATGTGACAAATTACAATGGAGTAAAATATTTATAGTTTTTGTCAGTGAGAGGCTAAAGCTGGTGAACATCCAATCCAAAGGCTGCACAGCCTTCAAAATCACTCACTTAAAGGATTTGACAGCCTATACACATTCTACTTCTATACACAACCTGGACAGAACATGTTTACTATTGGTCAGTCAAGGAAACTAACCCACAACCTCTTTATGTTACTGAATGTGTTAGATATGGACATTTACTCATGGATAATCTGCACATACTTAAAACAGCAGCATTAAGTTGACCTACATAAGATTATCAGTATCTTGTTACTCTCCATTTAATTAAGTTTACCAACACTGATCTGCAGACTTGGTATGTCGCCTTTGCTTGGTTTCTTGCCCGAGTCAGACTCATCTAGGGTCATTAATACCCCCTGCGCATGGCTGGGGGCTTCTATATTCAAAGTTGTGTTATAGAGGCGGCATCCCGGTGCGTGGGTGTGCGTACGTACAGACAAGCCAGAGCTGAAAGGTAATGCATTGCACAGTGGGCAAGAACACAAAACTGCTGCTGGTGCAAAACCTCCCCATCCATCAACACGGAGCATTCTGTCCTTCAATGTGCTTAAATAGTCAAAGGGTGCCAACGCCAAAAGGCAATGCGATAGTGTACGTCCCTTGCGCTATTTATATTGCTGAGAAGATGCAATAATAGACAGTAGAAAGAATATCTACATAGCCGTGTATTAGGTGGGGAAATGCGTGCATCTTTGCTCGCTACAAGATGCTGTCGCTGTGTTCTGTCTAGCCGTGTGCTGTGCATGTGAGTAGCCGTGGCGTCTGCGGTCACACCCCTCCCTGTTGCCCCTTGCAGCTCACGACCTGGTTCCCAAACAGCCCCATACAAGATTCATGATGTCAGATTGTTGCCTCTGCCCATTCTACAACAAGCACGCAAATCCGAGAGTCACACCTACAGCTGCGTTTTTGCCTTTTGCTAGAAAATCTCTGCCGTGAACAGAGGCATGCGACAGGACTGTGCATGAGCAAACTGCACAAACGAGGTGCTTAACTTGGAGACAGTGCACTCTACTACATGCACGCTTAATTAAACAGTAATAGACGTTGAAATAACTATGTAGGTGACAATCACAGATTATAGTGCAGTCCTATAGCAGCTGGCTAACAAGCTAGCAAATCAAAACAGCAGCACCAACAGCGCAAAACAAAGGATTTTAGAATATATTTACCGTGTGGTTGACTCCCCACATTAATACGCTGAGAATAGGCTCGCTTGCACGGAATAGTTTGACTTTCTGTCCTATAAAATGCTTCTTTTTCGTCTTGGTTTTGCTGGCGCTGACGGGCGCAGCGCTGGTGCAGTTGGATGACATGTCTCCGGATGAATTCAGCTCCACACGACTATCGCTGTCGTTCAAAGCCTTTACAATAAAAACGTGGGAAATTAAGAGCTTTAAACGTCTATAAGTGCATCGTGCTCGTTGTCCAGCCCGCTGAGTCTCTGGATAAGGGTAGGCTGTGCTGTTGGTCAGCGGTGGAGCATTTTGCGCCGTCACCACCCTTCCTCCTCCGGAGCAGAGCAGGCCGCGGGAGACGAGCCTTCAGCCGGCCATGGAGCTCCAGGCAGCGGCGTGGGAACAACCGGCCTCGGCCTCGGACAATGGGCCAACAGCTCCTCTGCTTCGCTTTCGTCCGCAGCCCTGAAAGTGACGTGATGTTGCTTTAGTTGGACATCGGTAACCCCATCATGATGCGCTCCAGTTGTTGTCAGTCACTGGGGTCTCCTCAAGATGGCGTCTGTGCTGCACTCCACAGTCAACAGCGCCCCCGGCTGGCCGACATGTGGAAACACAGGAGGTGTTAAAAGTACAAGGATATAATGTTGTACAGGCCTTTTGGTCAGACTGATGCACTGTGACGGACATTATGGATTAACGGAATGGTCATCTTAACGTGAGGTTTCTCAACTTTACAGTTACCCAACGGAAAACCAAACAGTCATGTTTTTTCATTAGTTTTGAGTAAATAAAGCAGTTTCAGAAATAGTTATATCATGTAGTCTCAAGTTAAAAATGCAAATGTTTCCATCAAAGTTACATTATGATATTTTACGTGCTGAAATCATTCACTGAAATACAGACAAGACGCATTACCAGACCGGACAGGGTGAGGAGAGTGGAAAATCTACCCTATCCAAACAAGTACAGCATCACCAGTTGTTCTGCACTAAACATGTGCAAGACACATATCAGTATCTGTAGTTATTGTGAGAGGTCTCGAGTTTTAACTAAGGCCTATATAAAACTAAGACACTGATGTTACGTTGAAAATGTCTGGTTACCTTCGTATCCTGGACTAATGAAATTATAATTTTCTCAATGTTTTGAGCCAAAAAGCGCTGTTCCAAAACATTTGATTTAACATTTGGCTGTAGGAATGCTAAATTATGAGCATTAGTGTTATTTTAAATAAAAGTGAATAGTTTCGTTCTCATAGCTGCACAGTGTGTCTCTGGCTGCGCAGTGCTGAGCCCACACAGACACAGCTGTAGTAGTGGAGGTCTGTGGCCCACTCCGGGCCCTGGGCCATGAGGCCTGCAGGCCGCACTCAGCTCAGCGCTAAATCAATTACACAGAGAGGAGCGGAGCAGCGGGGGGCGGAGCCACACAGAGGGCCCCTCGATTTTACTCGTAAAATAAAGCGGCCAGCGCCGGTTTAAACGTGAATGTGCGCTGACACAAGAGATAAATACTGAAGAAAGAAAAGTACAGGGCCTGCAGAGCCTCCCTGTCCCTGAGCCCGAGACCGAGGCGACAAAATAATGTCACGTGACAAAAATGGGCTGTCCTCTGACGGGGCTGAAAAAAGCCATTTTCTGGCGCTGCTGCAAAATCCAGAGAAGTCCCAATAATTCAGCTGGATCGTGAGTGGAGCAGAGGCGGACTTTGATGTGTAATCAGGTAGGAACAGCGCGGTAAATCTGATGTTTGTGCGGTGACGCGACGCTGCTCGCGGAGGGACACACAAAGTGCACGGTGTCACATTTGAGTGTCTCTTGTTCGCCTCTTCATATAGCCCATAGCCCATAGCCCTGTCAGTGAATGTAAGATGGCTGCTTTGTGCTGCTGTGGGCTGAATGTGCGAGCGGCCGTTTGCTCTGGATGTGCCCGGGTCTGTGGTCGCCGGGACGCGGAAGGCTCTTTGTTGGAGCGATGCTTGGATGAGGCCACACTGGGGCCATTGAGCCGCTGCGCTGCGCTCTGAGCAGCTCACAGACTTATCCCCGGCTCTGTCTCGCTCATAACATGATATTTACCACTAGAGTGGCCACCAACGTGTATTTGCTGCAGGGAATGTCGACCACAAGCCCCTTTGTCGTGCTTCACTCACCGGTTGTCCCAAGGACGAGCTGCAGACATTGTCTGCGCGCGGAGTAGCCGCTTATTGACCAGATGGGAGATGGTCCAGACCCTGCAGACCTCTCCGTGCCCTGTGTAACAAGACCTTCTGTGCGCTCTCTTCACAGACCAGTCCAGATGGAGAAAATGCAGCCCAGCCGGATTAAAATCACGGAGCTCAACCCTCACCTCACATGTCCACTGTGCGCTGGCTACTTAGTTGATGCCACCACCATTGTAGAGTGCCTGCACTCCTGTAAGTTTCTTGGTCAGCCATTGGCCTACATGTCTTCATTTATTAGAGCTGGCCGGTACTGGCATGGTCCTGTTATAGACGCCTGATAAAGCGGCCTATAGAACAGTATCTAAAGGCAGTTTCTGATCACCTGATATTCTTCTCTGTTTGTAGTTTGTAAAACATGTATCGTTGCCTTTTTGGAGACAAATAAGTTCTGTCCTCGATGTGACGTCCAGGTTCATAAGACGTGTCCACAACTCAGCATCAGGTGAGCAACAGTTTCTCTGCACTGAGCCTATTGCTCCAATATAATATTAGATATCTATGATGCCAGTTATTAAAGAAACTGTAAGTAAACCGTTATTATCCATCCAGTTTTATTGATGATTTGTTTACTTTTTTCAAGAGCCGACAAAACCCTACAAGATATTGTATATAAGCTTGTCCCTGGGCTATTCAAAGGTACGATTCAGCCTTGTATGATCAACCTGTTGTTTTCAAATCTAGTTTAGAAGGTTAATATCTGCATGTGTTTCTGTGTGTTCAGATGAGATGAAGAGGCGACGGGACTTTTATGCAGAAAACCGTGAGCTGGAGCCTGGGGAAGTAGTAGAGACGTTTAATATCGCAGAGGATGAAATCATCAGTCTTTCCATACAATTCTACGAGAGGAACAAGTGAGTCACTGTGACACCGTCTGTTTATTGTGAATATCTGATGCATATTTTGTGATTCATTTATACGTACGTTTTACTGTATGTTCTCCTGCTTCGTTCTGCAGAAATAAGGACAAACAGCATTCAGAAGTGGACAATGATAAGGTACATTGAATAGATTTATTTATTAAAGAATGTGACAAGTGATACTAACCACTGTAATCGTATTGTATTATATTTTTACTGTACACTGGAGTAACATATTTCTTCAGACTTAATTAATGGCATATTAAGTATTTGGATATTTATGGGAGGTCTTGTTTGGATTTTCTTCTCTTGTCTTCAGTCCAATGGTAAACGGTTCCTGCAGTGCCCCGCTGCCATGTCTGTCATGCACTTGGCAAAGTTTCTCAGAAGCAAGATGGACATACCCAGCAACTATCGGGTAAATCACCACTTTAACCACACAAAATTAATATTGTGTTTTGTATGAACTGTAACATTCCTACCAAGGTTTGTCAGCTTGGTTATATTTTAATTGTTAAGTTAAACACGGCCATAGGGAAAATATTTTAAGGGGCAAGATGCAGCTTTTCAGGCTCAGGGTGAGTCACCTGCATCTCTCCACAGATCTGTAACTTGGTTTAATGACATCAGCTTTTTGTCTCCATGGAGATGGATGGGTTCAATACCCTCAAACTGGAACTTTCAGGCAAAGTAATAACGTTTCCCTGGAGACAAGCAGACCCTGCTCTAAAAGTGACTTCATTCAGCTTTAAGTCTCCATTATTTATTGTCTCTACCCCCAAATATGTGGGGCAATTACAATTTCATATAACTATTTTGAATATATTGGTCTGTTATTGTACATGAACTCAATACAAACTGGATTTCTGAGTTAAATTGGTAGAGCTATAATAACATCAAAACGTTGCCTCTTCATGTTTGTTGCAGGTGGAGGTGTTATATGGAGATGAACCCTTGAAGGACTACTACACACTAATGGATATTGCCTACTTTTATGAGTGGAGAAGAGTGAGTACTTTTACATTATGATGTAAATGGGGGTGTCTTTTGCAAATACTTGACACTATAATCATTTTATATTGAGTAAAGATAGGAGGCACATCACTGTGTATCCCTGGGTTTCAGAGTGATGACAAATTAGGACCAAATCAAAACAAAATATAGAATTTAAATGAATGAATGAATTTTAAATGAATGAATTTATTTTTTTAAAACCCTATGAATGAATTTTAAATGAATGAATTTATAACAACCTATAACAGGCAGCTGAAATCCAAGTGATGGGACATTTTGTCAGGCCAGGTGGGCGGTGTACCCCAAGACGAGTAGTCTTTGCTCTGGATCCTTAATTAAATAATACAAAATTGTTCAAATTATGAAGGGTTGAATTTTGTAGGAAAATTGGCAAGGTACCATAAGCATAAAAAGTTATGTATGTTTAAGCAAAACATTGGAACTAAAATAAAAAGTGCAGTGAAGAGTTTTAAGAATAAAACATTTCCAAAAATCTATGTTGATATGTGCAATCTGAAGTATGTTGCCATTTAATCTTGTGTTGTGAAATTGTATACTGTAGAATAGTGTTTCCTTTAACATTGCATTTAGTGTGATGTTCGCATCTGGAAGTAGTTTTTAAGTCTCTCTTGCATATGGCAAGATCAATTTGAGCTGAAATCTTTTGAACAAGAGGTGAAAAGTCTAGCCTTAAAAGTTTGCAGATGCTTACGTCTGCATTACTCCAGTAAATGACCTTTGTGTTGTACTCCAATTTAGTATTGTAATAACGTGGCTTCGTATGTGTATATATTTTAAACAACAGAGTCATTTTCATGAGTTTGTGTAGGCAGAATATTGAGACATTTTTTTTATTTTTTATTTTACATTTTTGCATAACCTTAAAATTTCATGTTTAGTCGCCATCACCTGCTTGCCTCTATGGTCGAAGAGATGTTATCATTTTGCCAAAAGTCTTCCATAGTGTGGCATTAAAGTGGTCTAAAGACATCTTGCATTATTTTATTGCTACTTTTATTATTACTGTGAGCAGGTTTGCATCCGCACTGATCTGACTTGTAAGATTGCCTGCTGATGTCACCTTTTTAAGTTCATTACCAAACCATGAATCAGTCCAGGCAAACCATAAAATCTGAGAGGAGACGTAGCATTTAAAAACTTCATTGCTCTTTATGTGCTTGTAGTGCATACAGCATCTTAACCCAGCTGTTTAATATCAATAGTCCTTTAGCTATAACACTCAAAAGATAACTGGTGTTATCCTTCACAGACTGGGCCCATCCCGCTGCAGTATTTGGTCAAACCCAACCGGAAGCGCAGGAGGCTGTCCCAGTCCGTCACCGCAGGTAACTCAGACGGGATCAATACAAGCCCCACATCCGAAAGTGACTCCCACAGCGACAAAGCGCTCCACAGCCCCCCATCTGCTACCCCATCAACACCAAGAGGCACCTCACAACAGTCTGGATCTTCTCCCAAAAACCAGCCACCCTCCTCGCAAACCTCCTCCAACTGTAACGCCACAGTGCCCAACTCTCAGCGACACTCCCAAGCCTCAAAACAAGGGGGCAGTGGCTCACGAAAGGTGACTGTTAATGGCACGAATAGTGGAAGTGGCAAAGAAGAGGGCAGGGGAGGCGAAAAGAGTGGAGCTACGACTTAACCACTTTATATTCTCAATGGGAGGACAGTTTTTCAATTGCGTCCCTTTTTTTTTTCTAAACGACAAAATGTCCAGAATTTGAAGGACAAATTTGTGGCAGAATACAATTTCTATCTGCTGAAAATGACTGGTTCTTTGGCCAAATAGACACTTGTATGTGTGTTTCTGTGTGTTAGACTAGACCCATGCACACATAAGAACTGTATAGTATGTAACAAATGTGCGCATGTGTGCATAATATGTATAAACTTATCTTTTATACAAGATATTGTAATTGTTTTGTATTGTATATGCGGTGTGTCTGTCCCATTTCCATATGTTCTCATCTATTTGGCTTTGGTAAAACGTGAGTCAAAAAGCTATTGGATGTACATGAAGAGCTAAAATATTTGCCTTTAAACTTCCATGTTAATAACTGCTGTATAAGTGTCTGGTATAGTCTTCATTCTTCACTGACAGTGCACTTTCATAACACAACTATTTTCAAGCAAGAGAAGGCATTTATCTTTTAACAAATGTTTTAAGCACTACCACTGTTTTATGTATATTAGAAAATCATGAAATGCATCTAATGGCAGCCCACAACCTCAAAAGGATATGAATTTTGGATGTGTGCGTATGTTGTAGCTCCTCAAATTTCTACATTCCATGCGTTTTCTTTACATCAGACATGGAGGCGTTTTGATTGGCAGTGCATGCATGTTTTAGGTCAATAAAAATGTTTACTTAATAGTTCTCTGACCTAAGCGTCCTGATTAAATCCACAATGCTGTTATCTTTAAATCATTTTTTCTCAATGACGATCAAATGAGGGTCAACCAACTTCTTGTTTCCAAGGAGATGTAATTGCGTTGCCTGGAAAGTTCCATAGTATGACATAAAACCATTTTTACTGCTAAAATAAAATACTTTGAAAAACATGCATTCTTACTGTGAGTCGCCTCTCCACAGACCTGACCATTAACTCAGCCTAGTGATTTATACACCAGAAAAAGCGGTAAAATTTCCACGGAGACAAGCAGGTAATGGACCCTACATTTACATTCATTTTTGTACAGTCGAGTATCCACGTCTTTATTCACATTAATATAAACATTTTGGTACATTTGTTCAGCTTTTGAAATTGTGCGTCCAGAAACTTTGCCAACTTAATTCTATTAGGAATATTGGGCACAAAAGTATACACAAGCGATATAATATAAATGAGGTGAGGTAGTAGGGGAATGGTTGTTCCACATTTTAACATTGAAGCTCCTACTTTGCATTAAACACTTTGTGAATTATGTTTTCAATTTCTTTAAAGTTGACCAAACCATCATATATGCAAATCAATACGAATCTTTAATGGACACTAGCATTACATAAAGTTAGTTAAGTCTTAATATTTTACCAATGTACCAGTGCAACCATTCAGGACTTCAGGGTTTATGAAAGCAAAATCAGAAAATATAATCTACACCTGACAAGAAATACTGTACAGGTTTCTCTGTTGTGTCATATGTATTTTCATTTTCAACCTTTTAAAAGACTTTTTAGAAGGCTGCATTCATACTTGATCCCAAAATTAATCTTGATGTATCATAGACTTTGTTCCATCATGGTCAAATCCAAGTGTAGCACTAATTTAGTCAAAATTTTGATGTGGGAGTATGAATAAGTGTGAACGCAACCTAAGAGACAACTGAACCAGACTTAGATAGACGTCAAGAGTCTGTTTCTTCATAGAGTGGAGCAGACACTACGAAATCCTGCTTGTGCGTGCCATCACAGTATGGTGGGTTATTGGTGTATTTACAGCCACATAAATATATTGTCATGTCTTTGTCAGGGAAAAAACGAAGAGGAGTGAAGGTTGGTGCTTTTAATTTGTGGGCTCCATCACAGAAAGGCTGAAAGAGAAAACTTCTAGAGTGGATTGCAAGAAAGAATACCAATTTTCAATATTAATTAGAACATTTTAATCTTTTTTTTTACCTGCTTTTTGCTGTAGCCACATGTGCACCATGAATACCGTTTTCCGCCAACAACAACCACTTTAAAAGGTTTCTTGCATGGGATTACAGGCTCAGGTGGGAAGGTGCAGAGCTGGGAAAATAAATAAATTTCAGATTCTCACTCATGTCCTGTAGAGGGCGTATTACCAGAATTATTCGACAATCTATGCTACTTATTGAACATAGTGTAATTTTATTGTTCCTATATAAAGACTGTTATTTTTAATTATAATAATAGACCTACATGTTATGAAATAATAAAATGGTCACACTATTTAATCATTTCTTGCTATGAGTTAGTAGTAATGTAATGTTATAGCAGCAGGATAACGTTGTAACGTATAAAAGCTACAAATTAATACTGCTCTTTCCTATACGGGCCTAATAATGGATAGTTATATATCAAGGTGGTGCTGGTATTGTATGCCTGACACTGTTTAGTATCATTGACAAAAATATGGGTCAGTAAACCAAACCAGATGAGGATAAACAGGAGCTTTTTATTTACCTTGAAGGCTGTCGTGGTCCAGGGGCGTTTCAAAGCGACACTTGTCCATATGTGATCTAATCTGGTTAATGTCTGCATGTCTGGAGGTGACAGTTCAGCTGCTGCTCTATTCTGCCCCCGCTGAAAACACTTCCGGGTCACGTGAGCAATTCTAACCAATCACGCTCCGCATTTAACTGTCAACTCAAAACAATCATTTTATGTCTTCAAAAATGGAAGATAAAACACACGACTAGCATAAATAACTGTAAAATCAAACATGCGCTATGGAACTTTTTCTGGTTGTCCAAGAAGATATGAATGTGTCTTTTCTATTGCCAATGTTTATCTTTTTTTAATATCAATAATAAGAACACCTGTATATAAACTGATTCTAGATACGTTTAATGCTAAACTGTGGAACTCTCAGGCATAACAATAACTTAAGCAGTTTGCAGATCCTCCACCAGGAAAATTACACAATGCATCTTTAAATTCTCATTGTAAACAAAAATATTTGATAACACACAGCTCATTTATTATTTCTAAATGCAAAATATCCCACAGAACAGTAAAAAATGAGGCCTATCTTACATACATCTAGCAGAATTACATTCAAAACATGAATACAATTCACTTTAGTCAGTCTGTGGCTATATTGTAGAGTGAGAATGAATAAATGAATAGTGAAATGACAGTCTTGAAAATGTACGCAGTCAGTTCTCATATTTATACAGTGCAGAATACAGTACATGTTATACGCAGGAAAATGATTTAAAGTGCGTCAGTATTACATGGCTTTGTCAATGGACTGGCATTCTTCGGTACAACTCCACAACACTGACTTCACGGATGATTGTCTATTTCTTGAATGCACGTCTCACATAGTTTACTACGTCACTGAAGATCACTTTTAAGTGGCTTCCGTCACAATAAGGTTGGTTTTTGGTTTGCTTACAAGCACAAAGGAGGACGGTCCGATCTTTTTCAGCAGTGAATCGCACTGGTTCAATGCTCGGTGCTTTGGCCCGGTGAGCTCCATCACAGAAAGGCTGCAGACAAATATATATAATTAATTCTTTTTATATGATGGAGGCAAAAGCGGCCTATTAATGTAGTCTGAGGCTTAGTAACAGCAACAAGACAACAAACTTGGTCACGATATCAAATTCTGAAGTGTGATATATTTTGGAAGAAATGCGGAGAATTAACAATAATATTGGATTGACAATAATTAATGGATGCTGATGATAGAGCAGGATTATCCCCCCAAAATTCTAAAATGTCAAGTGTCGTTGAGCTGTAATAAACAAACAGAATGAAACACTAGTAGTAATCGATGTGAGGGTGAGTGATTAGTGGTGAATGGAGAAGCTATTGTTTCTAGTCTACTCCAGGGCAGTTGTGGCGACAAAAGCAGCTTGCCACTTCCATAAATGTGAAGAAAAGAACAATGAAAAATGTTTAAATCAGTACTATATATTTATAAATGTAACTACTTAATTACTATGTTAATTATAGTTGTTGACTCTTGGCTACAATTTAAATTCGCAGATTTAGCTCTATAGTCTTACCCAACACACATGTTTTACAGTCTATGAACCCGGGACGTGTCTGCCAACAAGCTGCCTCACAAAAGCCAAGTGTCAGGCCTGGAGGAATGTAAACATCAGAGAATGGACTCTAAATGACTTACATCCTGTGCTTTGCCCCTTCTAGGCCCCTGAAATTTGAACCCAATCCATTTGATTACAGACCTGTTTCTGGCTATGTCCACATGCACACCAAGCATAGCGTTTGCCAGCTTTTAACTTCACTCTGTAGGGTATGCGGGCCGCAGCGACGACTTCTGTGGACTGTAGACGGCACCGTACCTACAAAATCAGAACATATAATAGGGATGGGATAAGATCTCACGGCACACGACCTTGTGAGATAAAACTGCCACAAGATTGTGCACACGTGAGAAAAATTATCTGTGGTTTGGACAGAAAGGATGAAAGGATACGCTGCACCTCTGAAGTAGCTGTAGTTCCCAAAAGCAGTGCTATGATTGCAAATACAAAAATATCCATAATAAATTGAAGATATATTGAGGTAAAATGAAATAATTGTGAAATAAAGAAACAGAAGTAAATCTAATTAAATTGCTTCATCCACTACTTACATACATTAATTACTTTTCTGTAATACAACTATATTTATATGCAATTGGAGTTCTTGTAGGTGTCGAGGTGATAGAAGAGAAGCTGTGTTTGCCAGTTTGTCTACAGTTAAAGTAACTGCATATAGCCATTCTTACAGCTTTTAGCATCATACTACAATCACAAGTGAACATGCGTTGCCAGTGTCTAAACCTGACCTGTGGTTTTTCTCCTTCTCCGTACATGGACAGCTTATTGTAGCGACAGATGCACTGATTAATGCTTGGCTCTAGGTGCTGAGGTTTAGGTATTGAGGAATCAGATCAAAGAGAGGATTTATAGTTGTAAGTCATTTAAAACAAGTGAATTTCAGCACTGAATCTGGCAACCCCAAATCTGCTTTGTGGTTTTAACATCATACCAAGGAATTTAGGCCCTGTTTATTGAATTTGAAAGCAAAATATTCCATACATATCCTTTAAGTCATGAATTACTCCCAAAGCTGCAGGTGACAATGTGTCTGTGTGTGAGGGGTGAAGTGAAGGTGTGTCTGGGTGTGTAGACACTGAGGTTTAGGTATGAATAGAAATGCCTGTTAAGTCATATGCAGCATAGTGCTCATTTTACAACAATATAATTACATTTTATTCGTAAATTTATTTCAACCACCTAAAACTAAAATAAAATGCAAACTGAAATGACATAAACATTAAGGACGTACCATAGAAGAGGAAGTAGAGAGTTGAGGTCGTCTCAAGGTTTGCAGACATCCTCTCTGCATTGCCATGATAAAACTGACTGTGTTCATTTCTATCCTGGATTAAAACGAAACAAATATTGGTAATTTGTAAAATAAATGAAAGAATTCAACCAAGAGAATCCCAACAAACGACTACGAGCATTGAAGTGGTAAAACAAACCTAACTTGTCCTAACATGGCCCCTGGTCTACGTCAGCGTCTGTGCTGTGATTGGCTGCTGAGCCTCAAGCCCCGCCCAAAGAAGTTTATTTTATAAGTATTTTATAAAACGATACAAATAAAAAAACAAATAACCCCAAATGGTTAAGTCATTCAATTCCATAGAAATAATATTTCTAAAGGCAATAAAATAAGATAGTTTGAATATATTCATTTTCAAGATCATAGGCTGTTATTGTAGACCTGGCTGAACCTCCAGAAATGTGAGTCTAATAGGTCCATCTCCAGTTTCCTGGAGTTGTGTTCAGTTTCATTCACACATTTAACAACCCCTGTATACTTAGTTCACACTGTTACGCCCTGCAGTGTCATGTGGTAAAATATGAAGTGCTCCACTCACTAAAATCATTTGGATGATTTCAGGCCTGAAGTTGTCAAAATCTGCTGAACTAAAGGTGGAAGGTAGGCTTAGCTATTAACTTGAAAACTACTGCTTCATTACATCATAAGGTGAAACAGCATTTTGAGCTTTGGAGATGCAGATAGCCTAATAATAAAAGGTTATTCAAGTGTAAATGAAACAAATGAACAAAACAACTCCAGCAATGTTTTTGATGAAGTAACAACAGTCTAACATGGCTTAACGCTCACAAGAGTCAATTTTGCGTATTATTAATCTGAAAAGAATGACACAGAAGGATGCATTTATTAACAAAAAGATGTCTTATTCAAGCCTTTAATTTTTACACACAAAAATATCAAAATACTTTACAGGGATTTTAATCTCAATATTTGTCAAATTAGTTTTGATCAATTCTCTGAAAACAATACACTGTACAATGACAACGTACTTGTCCTTTTAAATTCAGTGCTCATTTCTAGACTTTTCAGGGAACAATGCATTCAAAATTATGCATAGGTTTACTTGGTAATTAGCAATACATTTGAGAGACTTCACTGCATTTCATGCAATTCATATCCCAATATTAAGCTCGCTCACCATCTAACCTCGTTCAGAACCAGGTGCTTATGTCTTAATACATAAAAGATACACAGTACAACATTCATAACATGGATTTTTCTTGGTCGCCCCAACTTCAAAGCTCAATGTTTTGCACAAACATTAAAGTAAACAACTTTTATCCAACATAATTGAAAAAAGGGACTAAAATGATTTACAATTGGGCCCAAATGCCCCAGTGCAACATAAAGAAACCGCTTCAGAAACCCTTGGCACTTCAGCCAAAGTCTAGGACCTGGTCCAGTCTGGACTCAAATAACACTTATGATAAATTGCAGATCTCCCGTTCGGAGTCGTGTCAAAGAAGGTGGCTCAAGTTTTTCATATAATTTACTCTCCTGTCTCTGCTACAGTATTTATGACCATTGAGTGAGCTGCTTAAGTGCTACTTAAATTAATCTAAGATATATTGTCACATGTTAGGGAAAGGTTAATTGAAAATATTACAGATTATTGATTACATGTATTTATGATTGACCTACTGTATGTTAGTAAAACTGTGATAGTGGAACTGGTGGACAGATAAGCTTATCAATGACTAAACCTGACAGTGAAAGCCAAATACTTGACTAGTCACTGCTTTCCTCTCTCTGTTACAGCTAAACTATGAATTATACATGTTAATATTACATCTCCTATGTCTGTAAAAGTCCCATTATATCCTGTTTCTCACTTCTCTGAAGCACAAACAACGAAAAGCATCTGAACACAAAGAAGTACGTTAAAAAAGACTATAGTTACCACTATATTCACATGTTTCTGCAGAAATGATCAGTAACTATCAAAAGTATAAACCGTTATAGGAAGAGTCCTCCATGTACCCAAAGATAAAAACACTATCAAAGAAAGACAACATTAGGAGGCCTTTTCACCTTTTCTCTGTATATAACATTATTAAGGCATTGTCTATCCAGTATTGCTAAAAGAACAACTATTTAGAGGACATTAAAAGTATGAACATGAAACGTTTCAGGACAGAGTGCAAAATACTCATGAACAATGAGAAACCGGTCAGTCCCTAATGGCCTGGTGAGCACCACGTCTCCTTTTAAGGTACTTTGTCAATGGCTAATTTACTTTGATAGCATCTAACATGCAAAAAGTGCACTATTTATTTTAAAAAGAAAATCAAACAATTAACTTTTTAATAAAGTCCCCAAATGTTTGGTTTTATCTGCATAATCTCGATAGCAACTGGAAAGGTACAAAGTCTTATAAACTCTTGTGGTCTGTAATAAACAAAACCGATTTGTATTAAAAAATGCCATTTTTGACGCATGTTTTGAATGCTTTCCTCACATGCGTAAATCCGTAAACAGCTATTACAGTTTAAGTGGGCGATAATATCCAGTGAAGGCTATCTTGGTAATGGATCATCACAAATATGAACCACAACTGTCTACAATGAAATATTAAGTATCGCAAAGGTAGAAAGTTCTGAGGTAACTATCTTCAGGTAAAAATGTCACTAGTAACCACAAACTTCAAAGTAAAATGACCTCCACATCTTCAATATAGTGTGAGGTGAAATTTAAACAAGATTAAACACGACAGAAAGGCAGAGTATTGAGGAAGACAGTTAATGTTTGCAAGAAGTGGCAGGAAACTGTATAAATAGATTGGTTCAAGCCTAGGGGGAAATCCATGAACGGTCAGTGCTAGGAGTCACAGACCCAAAGAGTTCACACTACAACCAAAAGCCAGGGGGCGCCATTGGTCGAGCTCACAATTTAGTGCAATTAAAAAAAAAAAGAGACCACATTCATGCTCTCTGAAAGCTGCCTACACAAAAGAAACAAACAAATAAAACTATAAGAAGAAACTCTGAAATTTAAAACATGAAAACATCACTAGATAAAAAGTACATTTGTAATACATTCATATAGGCTGAAGAGAAAGACGACAAAAAAGAGGACCTCATTTCATATAAGTTGCGAGTTTGAAGAGTTGTCAGCCATTTTTGTCACCACCTTTTTCTCCTGGACCCTGAAAGCACAAGCATTAAGTTAATCAAATGTTACCACAAGAATCTGGGGCAGTTTTGTAACTCATGTTGGAAGAATCAAGTTGCTATTTTGGAACTATATTTTAGACAGTTAATTGTATTTTTATCCAGACTTTCCAAAATGTTTACCAAAATGTTTAATCTACTGTGTGCACAATTGTTGGGAAGTGGGTATTTTGACAATATAGGATTTTTATGCATATTGTCCAACTCCAAGTGATATAAACCTGAATCTTATCATTATCTTATTATCATTAACTGACTCTGAAAAGTCAAAAATGGCAAAAAATGACATTATAGGATTTTTATGCATATTGTCCAACTCCAAACGATATAAACATGAATTATTATCATTATCTTATTATCATTAACTGACTCCAAAAAGTCAAAAATTGCAAAAAAAAATCTTTCAGAGGGATGCTGCACTCTTGACATTGCAAAAATATTGGGGCATGATCACAGAACCATCAAACATTTTGTCGCAAATAGACAGCAAGAAACCTGATGAGAAAAAAGACGCAAATTAACTGCAAGAGATTTGAGAAGAATCAAACATGGAGCTACCGGGAGCCCATTATCCTCCAGCACTGTTATACTCAAGGACTGCAACCTACTGAAGGCTGAAACGCGACCTCCGCTGAATAAACATAAGCTGAAACGTCAAGACTCGGACAAGAAATATCTGATTTTTAAGGTTTTAAGGATTTACAGACTGAAGAGACGAGTGTGACCTTAGATGGACCAGATGATGGGCCTGTGACTGGGTCAGTAATGGGCACAGAGCTCCACTTCAACTCAGACGCCAGTAAGGTGGAGGTGAGGTACTGGTATGAGCTGGTATTATTAAAGATGAGCTTGGTGGACCTTTTTGGGTAGAAGATGGACTCAAAACAAACTCCAAAACCTATTGCCAGTTTTAGACACTTTCTTCAAGCAGTGGTACAGAAAAAAAGTCTGCATCTTTCAAGACAACCATGACTTTTCTGCATCAAAGCACTCCACTGCTTGGCTAGCCAGGCCTTTAAGATAAAAAAAATAATGGCACGACCCCCTTCCTCACCTGACCTAAAACTTAAGAGCCTTTCTTAAATGGGAGGTTTACAGTAAAGAAAAACAGTCCAGCTCTTTGAACAGTGTCTGTGAGGCTGAGGCTGATCATGAAACTGACAGACTCCATGAATGGCTTATGACCATTATTTAGAAGAAGAGTTTTTTTAATGTCAGAAATGTTTATTTGTAAATTTTGAGTTGTTTACTATTCAGACAGAAGTGAGAATGGAAAATGTTAATTTTTCATTGAATAGCATTAACTGCAATTCTGCACATTGATAGTTGCCCAATAATTGTGGACACATTGATTTTCTACTAAGAAAGTCAAAACTTTACTTTTACTTTTGTAAATATTTAGGTTTGAGGTTTATTAACATTTTAGATTGATTGAGAAGTACTGTAGTTGTTCAATTATAAAATTAATCCTCACAGATACAACTTGCCTAATAATTATGCACACAGTGTATTAGGGACCAGATCTTTGAATTTTCTAAACTACAACAAAAATCAGCATTTTAACCATATTAAATTTAGCTGTCCTTCATCTGTGTTGTGAAACCTAGCAATATACGCATACAAAGCACTTTAGATCAAGGTACCGCTCATTTACACACACTTTCATACACCAGTGTGTGCAAGGACATAATGACACAATGTACTTGTGGCCCCTGGGACTGAACCTCCAAATCAATCAAATCAAATACACATTATTGTGGCCCTGCAATACCACCATGAGAACAGCATTTTATCATGTAAAACCCCAGAAAAAAGGGTCACAACACTACATTCCACACTACCTTACCATATTTGTAATTGCAACTAATTGGAATTATAATGATCTCTATCTTTGTGGGACCCACCCCCGTTTTGTGAAGTGTGTTCTCCTGCAGACCGAAGAGGCTGCCCCCCTGTCCTGTCTGAAGGGGGGAGGCTGAGGACGCAATGAGGGGGGAGTTTGGGGTTGAGGAGAGAGCTCCAGCCAGGGAGAGGCGCTGTAACTCCCTCTGTCTCTGCTGTTGTAGCATCTGACACACCACCACCTGCTGCTCCTAAGACAACACACAGATAAGTTATTACATTAAAGTTGTCAAAAAAAAAGACAAAAAAAAAAGACCAAATTACTAGATGAGAACTTGTACAAGACAACAGGGTACGTGACAGAAAAGGTGCCATATGGGTGAGGGAGTGAGTGTTGTGTGTGAGACTGTGTGTGTCTGTGTGTGTGTGTGTGTGTGTGTGTGTGTGTGCGTGTGGGCGTGTGTGTGTGTTTGTGTGTGTGTGTGTGTGTGTGTGTGTGTGTGTAAAAAGGTTGAACATACACAAGCTATCTTTCTGAGATGTGATAAAACATAATGGTGCAACTCTGTCACAACTGTTTGGTACTGACAATTCCACAGTTTGAAAAGTGCAAATATGCGTCTAAGTGAGGTAACAGGAAGTGGGAGAGGTGGTGAAGCGTCATTACTGGTGTGAAGTTTTGAGACGTCAGGAATTGCTGAAGCTGCTGCTGCTGCTGCTGCTGCTGCTGCTGCTCCAGGAGAAGCTGCTTCTGCTGCTCAGAAAGGAGAGAAGACCTGCAGAAAGACAAACTGCATGAGAAATTATAATTATAACGTGTTCAATTCTTGTTGCACTAAGCATTAGAAAGAGAACAACAAACATTTGCAATTATTTGTTATAATTTTTTCTGTTTAGGTTTTACCAGGCAAAATGAATGTAAGGGTTAGGTTAAATGAATGTATTATTAGCATTATAGAGAATATAGGCTGAACAATTCCTCCAGTGAACAAAAATATGATAAGAAATAATAAAATACGCCATAAAATCTTAGCTTATTTAGATTGCATATTACGTACGGGCTGACGCTCTTGGGCAGCTGAAAGCTCTGGGCGAGGACTTGAGGATTGAGTGGTGGAGGTTGAGGACGCAGTGCTGGGAGTGTAGGCTGGGGAGCGCTGTGGACCGGGGACTGAATCACACCATTCAAACTGCCTAGGACCCCGTTCATGCTGAGCTGAGGACTTCCTGTTAGAGACGCGATGAGGCCGCCCACTGCAGGAAGACTGGACCCCCCCGACTGGTTCAGGGTCCCCAAACCGTCACTGAGACCGCGACCGAGGCCATTGAGCAGCGGTTGGCCAAAGGAGGCGGGGCTCTGCTGAGGCGGCGGCGTGCTCTGGAAGGACAGGGAGGAGCTACTGCGGGACGGACTGCCAGAGTGAAGCTCCTAGAAGATAAAGGGGAATTAGTCAATGGACACATTAAAGGCCCTGTACTTGATTTTGAAGATACTCTTTACATCATGCATTGTTAAAAACTACAACAAAAAATATAATCCATTAATTTTACATAGCATTTTCTCTGGAAATAATACAGAAACAAATGATAGAGTCATTAGATCAAATCAGGCACATTTTTATGAAGAATCAAGGAAAACCAACTGCCTGACACCATCGCATGCACTCGATGACTCTGCATCAAACCACTAACATTTTCATTTCACCAGAAGCAACACTCTCAGATAAGCTATGAAATGACCAAGGACTACAGATGAAAAATATCCTTACAGACTAATACTACCTGCCCTCTTCAACATTTTCATTAGATGTATTTCAGTTTTACTCATGAAAGTGAAAGGAAAAATCTCAGTGACAAAAATACAACCATAAATTTGGCAGTCCTACAGAAGAACCATGTACAGAAATATCTACAGTTCTCACCTCAGAGGAGGTAACAAATGAGGTGTCATTCAGGAAGCAGCTTTTAGACAGGGGGCTCTTATTGGAACTGAGAGGGTCTGAGGAACAGAGAGGTGCACACACAAGGTAAAATGTAAAAAACAGAACATATATATTTGGTAAATTGAGCATGCTTTAGGATTAGAGAAATAGAAATGACATTGCAAGCATGACAATAAAAACTCAAATAGGATATTGGTTAGTGCACCACAGTGACAGGAGACATGAGATAAGGTAATCAGATAGTTAGTTAGATTTGAGCATACAAATTCATGCTAGTGTCCAAAAAGCAAGATTTAATTTTTGCAATGGTCATACATTTTTACTATCCTGCTTCTTCTATGTGATAATATTCATATTTGATTAACTGCAACATAATGACACAATAGTTGTCCACACAGAACTGTAATACACTGAATATCATCAGTTTATAATAAGACGTAAACTGTATTTTAATAGTGTATAGGGTATCCAGAGATGACTCTATACAAAACTGGTGTTGAAACTAGATACTCATTAAGCCAAAGATGTTCATATCGTCTCCTTATGTACTTTTTGTTGTTTTTTTAAGACAATACGGTAATGTGTATTTACCTTGTTCACATGTTTCGGCTGCTAGATACTCATATTTATTAGCATTGTTATATCAATATTGCTTTGTTGTTTGAGATGTCAGCATCGTAACAACTGTAATAGTGCCTAATATTACTTAGGGAATCTAGCACATATGAATAATTGATTGAACCCTTATGATGGTTTTATACGGAGCATGGTCTGACCTTGGGAGGCGGACAGGAAGTTGATTTGGGCAGAGGGGTGCATCGAAGCCGGAACGCTGTTATTCAGGGCCTGCGGAGGGAAGGGCACTGCCAGCTCCGTGTTAAGCAGCTGAAGGCGTTCTCTTTTGGCCGTGAGGCTCAGGATCTGGTCCTGGAGGCGCTGGTTCTCCCGCTGCAGCGAGTGGAGGGACTGGAGCATCTCTACAACTGCACATTAGAACAAAACAAGGTTTGAATCTACAAGTCAAAAGGCAAAGGATAAGACCAACTATTTATCTATTATTATTTGTCAAGATCTTTTTTAGCCTATTCCAGATTTTAGACAAAACAGCAAACATTTTCAAAAGCCTTAACCTCAATTTAAATTTTTGCATAATGTATGGACACAAAGTGGATTTAAATTGTAACTATAATTATCTGTTTCTTCTGAGAGTTCATCCTTCCCTATAGTTAAATGAATCCACGCATAGCGTATTACTGATCAATAGGATGAGTGGATGGGATTACAGAGCTTCATACAACACAAAAGCAGATCATGATATAACATTATTATGAAATGCAGCAGATTGTCACAGGAAACTCACGCGGAGCCTTAACAAAACAAAAAAGTCCAAGAAAGCAAGTACACAATCAGGTTAAAAATTTGACTAAAATGCTTTAAAACAAAATTAAAACAAGTGCAAAGCAATATTTAAACCACGACTGAACAAGATCTAAACCAGGAGCGAAGCAACAAGTCCAGACTTTGTAGAGCTGTACCAATGTTTACCTAAAGGCAATTATAGCTACTCCTTGTTTTAGTACAGTCATTTGGTTGTGTACTTTGGCAAGTTAAACACAGGCAGAATAGGCCTACTTCAAACTTATTTGGATCTTAAGGTACAGAAATTCTATTAAATTATTTAGCATTTAGACACACTGACAAAATACCACCAGGTTATTTGTAGTCAATTGATATATTCTCACTATCTGGGTACTTAAATAGACCCCTGAGAACGAAGTGCAGGTAATAATGATATGATATGTTGAATACCAGAATATTTTCACTCATCTTTATCCTTGCATCGGTTTTAGCACAAACAGGAAGTAGCTGAAGTGTGCGGCAGAGCTACAAACAGCTCTGGTTACCTGCCCCTCCTCCCCCATCGCTCTCTTTTTGTCACTCCCGCTCTCTCCCAATCTCTTTTTATCCCCCTCTACCTCACACACACACACACACACACACACACACACACACACACACACACACACACACACACACACACACACAAACACACACACAGCACAGGTGTTTTTGGTTACTGTGGCTGGTGAGGCCCACATTCGGGTTAACTTAGACCTGAGTTGCAGTGGCCATTGAAACTTGTCTGAGGACTAAGCGACAATAAACATTTACTACTCATATTGTCTGACACGATGTAATATGGTCCATGGTCCAATTGCAGACTTGATTGTAAGATTTGTCTAAGTTAATGATTTTAATGGTGCAAAATTTGTTATTATTTATTAGTGTAGGACTTTTAATAATGTTGAATTATCAATACTACTAAACCGTGCTCCTCCACATACAAGTAGGTGATACAGATACACATTTACTCACTGTTGTCTCCCGTCTCTCCGTTGCCATGTTTTTCAAGGAGGAGTTCAATGTGGGAACTGGCTGGGGGGACGTTTTCGGGACGTGTCCTGGACCCTGGACCCAAACCATCTCTGTGATCAAACAGCAGAGGAAGACAGCTCATGGGAGACCTGGAGGAGAAAGAGAAGGCAGAGAAGTCCAAAAAACTCTTTAAATATGGTTTAACATGATCAATGACTAGACAGATATATACAGATGAGTACACAGATAGATGCATATACAGTAATTCAATCAGTTTGAAGGAAGATCACCCCAAAGAAGTAATGATAATGATTTTTTCAAAATATTACAAATCGCTTCACCCAGTCCTATAAAAAATACACATCATTAAATAAATTATTTTTTAAATGAATCAATTTGTATGTATATTAAATAAAACATAATGCATAATGAAATACAGTTATATTATTTTATTCACTGACAATCATAAACACAATTTACATGGTTCGATTTCATCCAACTGGCTTACTGTACCATAAATGTGTATAAGATTAATAACCAGTGTGTCGGTGTAAAAAAGTCTTTGATCAAAGCAAATAAAACAATAAAGTAAAAAGTAACAAAGTTGGATGTTGCACTTACTGTGAGGAAAGACTTTCTCTTGGAGAGTTTCCCTGACACGGGTAGCGACAGTCATCAAGTTCTACCTCTGAAATGAAACATATTTCACTTAAAGTCAAAGAATGGAGGACATCACCAAATACATTCAACGTTTTACATCTTATTGTCATTTGGGCTGTTCTCATCATTTGAGTATGAGTCCTTAATGGAGCTAAAGCATGATTGTTTTAGCCCATGGACACATACTCTACTTAGTTATATACAAAGCTCCCCAGTACTGTCACTATTTTATTGATGATTTTACTGAGATGCTTTTAGTCTTACGCACAGACATTACAGGTGATTTTATTACATGTGGATAAAGAGCTCAGTCCTCTTCTTGAAAGCTTTAATCTGACTCAGCAAGTGAGCAAGTCCACACACAACACAGGGCCCTGGACCTGCTTATTATTGGAGGGATAAACAGTATCATCGACCTTGACCTTATTCCCAAACCACCGGTTGGTCCAGCAGTTGTTAGAAGAAAACACATTACTGACAGGTGCACTGTTCATTTCCATGAACAGTGCACCTGTCATTTCTACAATAAATCTCCAGAGAGGAATGACTCTGTCAGGGCACAGAGAGGGGAGTGCGGGAGGGCTGAGTGGAAACGACATCAAAGCTCCAGGTTCTTTATGAGATTTACAGAGAAAAGATATACACCAGTTATGTAGAACAGGGTAGGTATTTTTCTGACATTTAAATTTCTGAAACAACCATTGTGTCCTGTTTGCAACAGTAAAAAGATTAACAAACCCTCATCTCCATTGCTGTTAGAACTACTTTCCACATCTAAGTTTGAGTTTGAGTATGGATCATCACAGTCATCACTAGAGTTCATCTAGATGCTGGCTTGATGTGTTATTGGATTTCTAAAGTCTGTGGCTGCACTAAACAGTTTGCTATGAGCACTCCACTTGCATAGTTAACATGTCACTGCAATCTGGAATATTCCCAATAGGTCTGATGTCATAAAGCGTCTCTAAAAGAAGAACACTGTTAAGTTATTTACCAACTCTCGCCAAATGCACAACTCCTTTGATGCAGTTTCTTAGTTGGGTTTTAAGCCCACCAGAGCACTGAGACTGCTCTTATCAAGGTGAGAAATGGCACTCGCCTGAACACTGGTGCAGGAAAGTCTCAGTCTTGATTCTGTTCGATATGAATGCTGCTTTTGACACTGCACTAAACTGGTTCAAGTCTTATCTAGAAGGCAGGAAATATTTTGTTGAAATTGGAAACTGTGTCTCCGATCACATACCCCTAAGCAGTGGGGTGGTCCATGGGTCGATCCTGGGACCCCTTTTGTTCAATCTCTATATGCTGCCGTTAGGCCAGTAATTATGCAGCAATAATGTGTCCAACCACAACTAAACAGACGACACTCAGATTTATGTCTCACTGGCAGCAGGTGACTATGGACTAGGGAACTCACTAGGGAACTTTCTACAACAGGGGTGGGCAAACATTTTGACTTGCGGGCCAAAACGGTTCTAAAATTTGATGGAAGGGCCGGACCAGGAGCAGATGGATAATTATTTTGATAATCCACCTCAAAGAGAAGGATAATAACATGGGAAATGTAGAAAATATGTGCTTTAATTCAACTGAAAATAATTACAAATCCTTTCAAACTAAATCTGTCTTTTTGTAGAAAATATGTGCTTTAATTCAACTGAAAATAATTACAAATCCTTTCAAACTAAATATCTGTCTTTGCCATGGTGTTTACTATTTATTGAAATGGCTCTTAAAACACTGACACTTACTTACTTACTACTATTTTTAAGCACTGAAAGTTCTGTTATCCTTCAGGGTATTATCATCATTACTCTCCTACTGTTTTTGTTCCCCAATCCCAAAACTCAGCTTTCAGTTCGGCGGGCCAGATTAAAAAGATCAAAGGGCCGCATATGGCCCGCAGGCCATAGTTTGCCCACCCCTGTTCTACAAGCTAAACTCAGCCAAGACTCGCCTTTGGCCTCCAGAAACAAAAAGAAAGTCAGCAGTCACCTCCAATCTGGGTTAGAATCTAAGAGCTTTGGCACTTTAAAAGGCACATCAAATCATCTGCAGCTTTTTTACTATGCAAAAGTAGGTATATTGTCTAAACCAGATTTGGAGAGCCTTATCCATGGATTTGTCTCCAGTAGGTTAGATTACTGTAACATCCTGCTCACTGGCCTCTCCCAAAGAGCTGTAGGAGAGCAGCAGTACGTCCAGAACACTGCTGCTCCTAACTAGAACCAGGAAATACAAGCACACGAGTCCTGTGATCAGTTCTCTGCATTAACTTTCTGTGGCTGAAAGAATAAACTGTAAGCTTGGCTTGTGAACAAGTTTTCCTGAACATGGAGACAGGCCTCTATTTTGACAGTGTTTCAATCCAGGCTCAAAACAGTTCTGTTTAGCTGTGCATATGACTGAAAGGGTTTTATTCTACACAATTTTAATGTTCATTTTATTATGATTCTATATGTTTTTACTTGTCTGTATTCTGATTCTTTCTTATTCTGTAAAGCACTTTGAATTATTTTGTGTACCTTGCCTTGTCCCACTTTCACAGACATAAAAAGCCTCGCCCAGAGATCAGCCTCATTTCCTAAACAAATATGATGCGTTCACATGACATCATAATATTCAAGAGTATTAAATGAATTTGCCTTCAAACTGTCAAAAGGTAGAGGTTTCAATATGGCTTATGGCTAATGTATGTGTAAGTACAGGGCATTTTTAAATTAATCTATGTTTTGTATGTCAGCACAAATGAATTTAAGTACTTTTCCAATGTGACTTTAGAAACAATTGTTGCTGAAAAAAACTTTAAGTCATAAGATTAATACTGTGAAGAGGGCACTCCACAAAATGTGATTACACTGATTATAGATACGATTAGTAATGAAACAGGTTTGCCAATGTCTAAAAGTAATTTATACATAATTTTTCCTTATTGTACTTATTATGCAATGTATTTAATTGTATAGATAGTTTACAGCCATTTAAAATACTACATCTTATTGGTTATTGGTCATCCGCTGCTTTGGATTAGAAAATATTGGTATCGGCATTGGCCATGGAACAAAAAAAAAAAATACATTTGTACATTTCTAATTAATATAGACAATTTGTGGATGCAAATACAAAAGATCTGGTTTAACATTTGTGTCTTTTCTGTTATGTCTGTTATGTAAGCGTTTGCCCTCCTGCTAAAATTACGACATTGTCAGATTCTATAGCATGAAAGTGGCTCTATTGAAATGGCGCGGTACCTGGCAGAGAGGTGTGTGGTTGGCTCAGCAGTGGAGGCAGTGTGGAGGCCGAGGACAGACAGCTGGAGAAAAGCTGAGAGGAAGCCAGACTGTAGGAGGTGCTGGAGACCGGGTGCACCTGTCAATAACACACACGACATGACACACAACATGACACACACATGACAAGTCCAGCGATGAGAGGCAATAACATGATTTTTGAGATGTATGCAAAACTGTACATTTAAGATATTAGCCTCACATGGCAGTACTTTTTGAAAAATTATGAACTGTTGCAAAGTACTGAATTAATGGTGATGCACTTTGAAGAATTACACCTAAAAGGATTACAGAGAAATGCAGTTGCAACACAGACAGAACTGTTTTAGACTCTGTGTAAATTAAAAAGTATGAAATATGTGAGCAAAAACATTCTGAAAGGTGGACTTTGTAACTTTTTTGATGGAGGGTAAGCCAAAGCCAGATAAATATGGTTAATACTATACTATAAAACAATCAACTCAATCAATAACATCTGCAAGAAGGCAAAGGTGGCAGACACTCCACCAGAAATACTGTACATATGGCATCTTTACTATATACTAAATAATACTATTCATAAGTAAAACAATTGACCATAATTGTGTGAATCTTTCTCACAACTGTACCACATGAATAATTAGTGGCCTCATTAGAAACAGCTCAGGCTTGGTTGGACTAAAATGCTATAAATATCTGTGTCTGGGCTTATTTATAGACAGCCGTAGAGATACAGCTGGAACAAAGCGGCGGGAGGCGGCGATATCTGAAGTGTGACTGGATACCTGAGAGCTGGAGACGGAGTTGACAGTCGGGAGTGTGAGTGATGAGGCGTGGGACGGGAGCAGTCCAGAGGAGAGAGGGGTGCTGCACACGCCTGACGCCAGAGACAAAGAGCTGCAGCAGACCCCCCCGCCCAGAGACAGGGAGCCAGAAGAGACCCCCCCACCCAGGGAGAGCGGAGCGGTGGAGACGACCCCGCCCAAAGTGAGAGGCTCTTTCAGGCTGGAGTAGATACCTGGATGGAGCAGATTAAAATCACATATTTTATCATGTTATATGAAACTACAGTAACACACAGTTCACAGTTTCGTACATTCATCCAGGCATCTATATGAAGGTGAGCTGGTCAACCTTATAGCCCCTTTAAAAATGTTTTGAATAGATGCAACTAAAGACAACAATATAATTTCAATAGATGGATTGGAATTAGCAGCAGAATATCAGTGGCTACAAATGATTATATTAATGTCTCTTTTAATGAACTGGCAAACAAACTGACTTTTTGTTTTCTAAAAGGGCATGAGCTGTTGCTTTAACACTGAATACGTTTGTCTGGAAGTAGGGCAGGAAATACAGACCTCAAAGATGCTCTGTCAGACGCATAAAACCACTATTGGGGAAAACATATTTGACTTGTGCAAAAAAGAATGGCATATAGAGCACAGTTTAAATCAGAATCTAAAATTGTAGATAGTAGATAAGATGTTTCTGATTTGTAATTGAAAACATCGAAAAGTCAAGCAAAGTGCAAACCACAAACAACACAGTCTTTGTGTTAAAGGAAGCTGAAGGAGGACTACACACCCACTCATGATACAGCGCAGTGAAAAAGTATTTGAACACTTCTGTATTTCCTATTTGACAAATGTAAATGAACAGAGTTTAAAAGACAAATGTAGGTTCAAAATAAGTATGTATATAAACCAAAACTACCTCAAATTAGCATTATTAAATGTAGTTAACAAGAACGGTTTATTTTATTTCTGTGGGGTTTTAAAAATGCTTTATTAAGTTATTGGTATTGACACTCTGAGGAGCCCGTCCCTTTGCTCTCTGTACTAAGTTACTCCCCCTTCAGAGCAACACAAGTAACATGCATCCTGCAAACGAAACAACTGCACATCGCATCAGGTTTGTCAAATTGTTGTGTACAGTTTTGTGGGAACATGGATGACGTAGGCTTGAAAGCAGAGTATTGGACAGAATCTTACAGCTAAATTAGAGAAACAACTTTAAGTAAACTGTGAGCACATTTACATTTGCCACTCATTTGACTTTTGGCCCAAATTTGCATTAACATGGGGTCTATTGACAAACTATTTTCAAGGTGAAGTTTTAGGTGGACAATAGGGTTTGTGAAAAATATGTATTAAAATTTATGAATTGATTTATTTTAATACATTTTTTTCAAATAACGGTCACATTTCTACTTTTACAATCTAAACTCTGCTCCAATCCACATGCTTTTACCGACAGAGAATTGGCTGTAGACTTCTAAGATCTTTTCAGTAATTAGAAATGACTGAGCTGTGGACAAACCTCTAAAAAAAAAGCAAAAAACCCAAGACAAAACAGGAATAACAGTTTCACAGAACGTTTTACTCACCAGTGCCTAGAAGTGAATTGCCTCGACTTGTGGAAAAACTGCCTGCTGATGTGGAGGAAGAGAAGACGGATGGGGAAGATGTTACAACAGCAGTCGAGATTGTGGTCGTCTGGTAATGGGAATTCAACGCTGGGGCAGTAGGGGGCGCCGCGTGGTGATGATGGTGCTCCTCCTCACCCCTCCGCTCTCTGTTTTTGCTTCCTTTCGGTCGTCCCGGGCCGTGTCTACTTTTCTTGCTCCCCCTGTGTCTCCTTTCCCTCGGTAAAGACGGAGGAGGTGTGGTTTTACCTTCTTCTTCCTCCTTCTCTCGATCTACCTCTTCCAGGATGGGGGGTGTGCTCAGCTGGGACACTTTGAGGGATTTGGAGGGTTTATAGTCCACCGATGAAGAGGTGATCTTTCGGATTTTGGTGCCGGATGAAGACGTGATGCGCATTATGGAGCCGATTGTAGAAATAGTAACTTTATTTTCGAATGGGCTACTAGAGTTACGTTCAGTTCTGTCGTGACTCTGTGTCGCCGCAATAGGCCCATCTGCAGGAGTCAAAGCTGGAGGTTTGTGGTATTTAGAGTCTTCTTCATCCTCATCGTCGTCGTCTTTCTCCTCTTTCTCCTCCTCGTCCTCCTCTTCCTCTCGCGCCGGCGGCCTCCTGTGTCGTTCTTTTCGGTCTTCGTTGTTGTGGTGGTCGTCGGCGCCGCGGTCGTGGTCACGATCCCGTTCGTGCCGAGAGGAGGAAGAGGAAAACTGGTGGAAGTCCTGAGAGGTAGACAGAGATCCAGCTGTAACAGATACAAAAGTATAAAGGTTTGATTAAACAAGGCTTTTCATTGACTTTATAAACCAATCTTTGTCACCTGCAGGAAAGCTATAAGATACATTTTACTGCAATTAGAAAATCGCAAGGGCAACAAATATTTAACATAATTTCTTAAATAGCAAATTATCCTGTTTTAATGTGTAAAAAATGCTAACTCCTCTACCTCTAAAACATGATTCTTGTATTAGTTTATCAGTCCAGATGTTAATGCTATCAAAACAGAAATTGCAAATCAAATCATAACTGTAGATTGAATATATTCATTCATTATTTTATCCAATATTATCATTCAGCCCTACTTTCGATACAACTTTTCATCATTGGGTCTTTTCATTTGTTGGTTAAACTTCCAGTAATTATGACAAATTATACAGTGAAATACAGTAAGACTATAATCTGAAGTCACAAGGGAAACCATGAGGAATGAAAGCTAAAGGAAAAAGTTAAATTAACAACAGAAATTTTTTTAAATGCATTTTTCTCTCTTGTCCATCCTACCTTCAGCAGGACTTTGTTCCATTCTCATTACCATACTCACTTAAACAATTAGATAATACTTCTTTTGTGGTACCAAAAACCTCTCGAGTTATTGCAATAAAGGGATATTTGAGATGAGATTCCATTTGCATTTATAAAGGGCAATGTTTGACTGTAGTAATAATAGTTACTTTTTATTTTACAGTTCAAAAATACAATCAAACCTAGAGTAATAGGTTCAAAACCAAACTGTGTATGCTGCAAATTTGACATCACGTCCTCCAGCTTTCTTAGTAAGGAACTAGAAATGATGAGAATAAGAAGAAAAGAGTCCTGTGTTCTGAATAGCAATAGAGGAAACACATTCTCAGTACTGTAACTTGGTGGGAAATGTGAAAGAGGAAGATATTTTGAAGTTATATCAGGAACTAAACATGACTTTGTGGGTTAGTTTAGCTGTAAACTATAACCCCACTTTATGCATTACCTGTGTTGAAAGGGCTGGAGGAGCAGGAGGAGGAGGAGCTTTTCCCTGTGCTTCCTGGTTTCTTACTACGATGACTGTGACTGTGTGAACTCAGCTTCTTGGATTTGCTTTCACTGTCTTTGCTGATGTGGTGGCTGGAAGAAATCTGGTAAAGAGAAAGTCTTGTAGTCATTTAGTGCGTCCATTTAAAGGTGCACAAAGTTTTCTGGTGGAAAGCCCAACACCTGCTTGTTTCCTTGGATGCTATTGCTTTTTCTAGGATTTTTAACAGTATGGCCTAAACCTATCTACCTCCATAGAGACAAGCAAGTGCAACACCACCAGAACAAGTCAGATCTATGGAGTGGTGGGCTTAATTAAATAAAAATAAGATAAATAAGTTTCAAGAGACAAGCAGGTAGCAGACCCTTCACTAGAAAAAAAGTTGCGTCGTGAATCTTTAAATTTAGCCTACACGAATTAATTTAATTTCTTACCTTTTCTATGCTGCTGCTCGTTACAGAGGAACTCAGACCGTCTGAAGATTTCTTATGACGGTCTTTATCTTTTGGTCGAGTCTTATCTTTGTGACTCTGGTAAATCAATATGCAAAACAATACATATATTTAGATGAAATATAACAAAGAGTACATGTGATAGGAAGTAATTAAATGTATTTTAATTAGTATTTTAACTTTCTTACACAATTAATTCATTTTTTTGACCTGAAAAGGATGAAGCCAAGATCCTATTTTATGGTTACTTTAAGTCAACGAAGCAAAATAGATGATGAATGCATAAAAAAATCCACAAATTCCACACAAAAAAGTTGAGTTTTGAGAATTTGCTTATGCACAATACACAAACCACCACACTACCTCTTTATAAGGAACTTTGCAGTGGCACAGACTAAGGTCCAGACTCCCTCAGAGACCCATAAGGAACTAGATAACCACATCTGATTTTAAAATTGACAGAAAATACCCATAAGTTTCGCCTCTCCTCATAACTGAAGAAGATATTTGGATGGGTGGGGGATTACATGACCAATTCTGATTTGGTACATTCTTCTGGCTGAATGTGATGCTAGTATAAGTATGAACCTATAATAAATAAAAAAACTTCCAAAAAGTTTACCTTTCTGGGTTTATGGTGGTGGTGGTGCTTATCTGGAGGTGGTGTGGTAGGGCGCCCCCTGGAATGACTGAAGGAACTGCTTGTGTTTTCACTCGAGCGTAACTTCTTTTGCTGCCAAACGGGATAAAAAATGGTTTATTAATGTATTATTTATGGTGAGAGTTTTATTTCTTGGTGGAGCCGTGCATTATACCATCTTGTTGTAGTGGTGCTTGCAGTAGCCACAGTACTTCACGTTGTCGGCCTCTGGACCCTCCTCCTCACACAGTAGACCGGCCATCTGAGCACTGAGGGGTGTCAAGGGAAAGACAAATGTTACCAAACAAATACTCGCAATGACACTGTTTAACTTTGCTGCGAAATATTAATAAACTAACTCTGGAAAGAGGTTATAAAAACACAATTGCTGGATTGTTGGACTTTCCATACCATGATGAACAACACAATACAAGTCTATGCTCAAACACAGATACTTTTCCAAACCAACTCCTCCTACTGGCTATTTCTGTCATGCTCTGAGTGAGTGACAGTCGGCTTTAACCAATCACAGTGAAGTGTGAAGTGATCCCGTTAAAAAAATAAAAATGTGTGATATAAATGTTTTGGCATATCACCCGCCCACTCCTATTAGACAGGACAGTGAGCAGTGTGAAATGTTGGTGAAGAGACGATTTTCATTCTCATAATGGTGAAACTGGCAGAAATCCTAGCATCTGTGTTGTAGCCAACCCTTTGTCCATAGTGTAGCACAACAGAATATAATCAAGTTAGTGACATTTATCCAAATGTAGTGATAAGCAGCATGCATTCATTTATTCATTTGTAATCAGGTTTTTACAATAAGCAATTCTGAACACCAGGTAGAGTAATACAATATCAATGGTGTAACAGGGCTGATAAAGACTTTAACAAAGAGACACAAATTCCCTATGTCATGGAGATAAGACATAGAAAACATAATTAATTATACCCAGAAGCTCCATATGCAACAGCACTAACCTCCCTCAAACTGCAAATATGTTTGCAATAGAATTTTCACAAGAATTTATTGGCCAGTAGCAAAGTCTCTGTGCTAAATTTAGATTTCCTTTTTTTAGACCAGACAAAAATCTATTCTGTGGATGTAATATCAGAGAATCCAGAGCTTCTGCTGCCAATGTTACTGAATACTCAACAAGCCTGACAGCCTCACCCAAACATCTATGTCAATATTGTATTATAAACAGTTAATAGTAGCACAATATTTGTGTAACCTTTCCATAAAAAAGCAAGGACAAGCCTACCATTTTCCATTGTAAATAAAGATGAAAGTGATTACATGATTAAAAGAGTGATTCAATTATTTTAGTAATCAAATGATAATTGTCCAAGCTAAAAGTGACTATATAACTTTGAATTAAACAAACTTGAGACAAAACACAGCAGTTCAAATTCAAAATGAACTATCACATGGTGGAAATGCTATTGCAGTATAATTGGCTAATAATTAATGACGTTATTACAGGTAAAATCATTGCCAAAAACAGAAGTACCATGTGACGTGGAAGGCCTGTCTGCAGCCCTGCCTGTTGCAGGTCATACAGGCCCCACACGCAGCTTTGCTTTCTCTGCCGTGGTCCTCACAGATGTAGCATGTCTGAAAAAACATAAATATTATTATAATCATGAGTGCAATCAACTGGAAGTTTTTAAAATGTATAATGTGCACGTTGCCACAAAGATATATCTACTGTCCAATGAACATCATTTTCACTTTAATTTCACTAGATTTATTTTCTGCACATCATCCCTCTAACCCCTGTAGAACACAAAGGACCCACCGTATCAAAAGTTTACTTTACATTATTTGGTGAATGAAAGTGCACTTGCAAGAGGGTGAGAAGAGAAATAGCTCCTGCGTTCCTATCTAACCACATCTATAAGAAATGAGGAAGTTTTTCTTGTCATGGCGACAGATGGGGCTCTCCAGCGGTGCTTTGAGCTTAGAATCTGCTCGCACAAAACTGTTGACCAGATGTTTGTGTACATATGCAGCTGGTAGTGTTCAAGTAGCACCACAACACTACAGAAGAAAGAAGCCACTCAAAACAATTACTCCAAAGGGGCGATTTAACATGTTTCAAGGATAGTGGCGGAAAGGAAAGCGCCGCAAAGGTACAAAAGTATGTATTACTTTTGGGTTTTATGTTCGGACCTGTCTAAATATTGGAGTTGTCAAAGTCGGTAGATACTAATCAAAACTAAAACTAGTACAGAGACTAAATACTGATTTGAACATGCATCAATACTGAAAAATGTCATAAGTGAATAGTTTTTAAAAGGTCTTATTGATCCATATCCAAACTAGCATCTTTTTATCATGCAGATTTTAAGAAATTGCACGACAGAATGATGGAATGTGACGACAAAAGAAATATTGAACACTGAAGTTTATATGTAAACAGAATCATATTAAGTCGTGGACAACCCGAGCTTTTGTACTTCTCTCTTAGTGATTCCCCAGTGAGCGGCGAGTGGGTCGGCCGGGGGAGAGAGGGCAAAAGAGGCCTAGCAACAGGTGTGGGACAAAGAAACAGCAGGATTTTTACCTTTCTGCCTCTGTTCAAATTCTTCACACTAAGCGCCATCTCTGGACATATTTTGACATTAGATTCCATCAAGTCTAAACCAAAACCAAAATCAACGTAAATCTGTACTGGAAACAAAAAGTCGGGCTGCACAATATAATAAGTCACACACTTTCTAATAGAAATTGGAAGTGGTGCAATTAGCAAACTGCTGTGGATGCATTTTTTTGGGTAATAGTCATAGTTGGGTAAAGTCCACTAAAAACATAATTTTCTATTTGGGGGAAAAAAAGAAGAGTTTACCCTGAAGTTTAAACTAATGCAAACCATTAAACAAAAAGGACTGCGCACTGTGAACTTTATTAGGATTAATCCCAGACTAGTCTAGGTCTAAACTAGGACCAGACTTTTCATTTTCATGCAGGACTAAACCAAATCTGAACCAGTACCACATGGAGACAAATCTGGACCAGGTCTAAACTAACCAAATTATGCTATACAAATAGGTCTTAGCATGCCACAATCACCATTTGGCCAATTTAACCTTTTCTCGATCATTATTTTTATTTTGTATCATCAATACTAATGAAACAACATTGAAACTTGGTTGCACAAGACTCACTGACACATACAGTATAAGATGTAAGCGCACAGAAATTCCCATAGACAAAAGTAAGCTACACAGGGGACTTGTGAGTGGCTTCTCAGGTTTTCACTGTCCATTGTAACGCTGTCTAGGAATGCAGGCGGCAAAGGACTTGGATGAATGGGCCTGACTGAGAAAAGCTGCATGCAATTTACTGTAGCTGACAGAGTAATATGAAACCACTCCTCACATGTGTACATTTATATGCAGGCACGCTCGCGCACACAGGAGGAGAGTGGCAGCAGTCCTTGCAAATATTGATTTCTTTGTAACACTCCCTGCTTTAAAAGACGGCGGAATACAAGGAGACGTTGCTCAGTTTTTGTGCCATATGTACAGTGCAATAGAGTGAAGTAATGGGCAAAAGCACATTCAAGATTGTAGTGAAAAAGTTTGAAAATATACAAAATTATTGACATATTGGGTATGCATTAATATCATAATATAGATATAGATATGAAGTAACTTTTTTGGGTTACTTTTCTGGTAGAGACCCCCCTTTAGGTCCCCACTAAGTTATTGCTTTTCCCAAGATGTTCTGCATGTCTTTAAACTTATCCATCTTATATTTATTCAGTTATGGGTGTTTTTATTGCCTTGAAAATAATACATTCTAAGTGAGAGTGTTTGCCTCTCCACAGATCAGACCTGTAACTTGATATGATGGTGTCACCTGTTTGTCTCCATGGAGGTGGATAAGTTTGATTTCATTCTAGACACAATAACATTTCCATGGAGACGAGATGGTGACATACACTGCTCCACTGCAGGCTCCACTCAAAGTGTTGGTTTCTACAGAACATGTGTTTAAGTTGATAGATACGTATCCTGGTCCTCTCACTGCTGCTCTGTGTGAGGTGCAATCATTTTTAAATTATAACTATCGAAAGGCAACGATAGCCTCTGCTCATCGCTCTTGGCTCCAAAATCTTTCTCTGTTTAGCTCATCTTTGAACTCATTCTGTAACTAATCTGTAAATCCAAAATAATCCGGTAATAAACCAGAACCAAGCCGGTACCAAACCACAACTAACGCAAATCTTAACCAGTGTTAGAAGAGAATAAAATCTGGACATAACCTAAGGCAGAATATAACAAGAGAATCTGTTCTAATCCAGGTCTATCACCTTCATTTCTTCTTTTAATTCATATAATTTTCAGTATTTTCTACAGTGACTGTCGTGAAATAGGTTTTCAGTTTTAACGTGCACTGCAAAACTTTTTCTGGAGATGAGTGCACTGCCTCTCTGCATGAAGATGTTATTACCTTTCCTGAAACTGCCACCATATGGACTTTCCATGGAGACAATTCAAGTCAGATACGTGACATCAACGGAGATGCCAAATTATAATAACATTAATAATCTTCATTCTTTAATCTTTATTTCTTTTCTTTTTTTACTTCACATTTCATCACAACAGAATAATTTAAAACACAATAAAAAAAGGATAAATCAAGAAACTAAAACAGAACACAAAATGTACCCTTACAAATGCCTTATGGGAACCACACTCACATTCTTACTACTACTACACAGTAATTGACGTGGGAATTTCTGTGAGACTCATCAATTTAATTTCTCAACTTCTCAAACCTCCCCGTGTGTCTCTCCCACCAGAGAGCGCGATGCCTCACTCACCACAGCTCGCTGACGGTTTGTACGGGATGTGTAGGAGGAGGAGATGAAACGCTCTGCTGTTGAGGTATTTCCAAAAACATTGGAGCTACGTTGCATCATGGGTTCTTAAAATGCCAACGTGAAGATGGGGGTAAACCACGTGGTCTTTTGCTTTGTTCAGGAATGAAATCTAGATTGCTTGGAAAGAATTGCTTGAATTTACTTTTTTATTTTAGTTTTGGTTTTTTTTCACATTGTTTTATCCTCAAGTCAAAGAGTTTATCTGTCAGTATCCCAACAATAATATTACGTCAGTCCAACAAAAATTGACATATATACATTACCTACATAATACATTTAATCTATTTTATCTACCTACTTTTTAAAACTTATTTTACCTGTGGCCTACATGGAGCAAGGGACGAGTGGGTAGTTGGGGGTGAATAACTCCTTTTCTAATGATATAGTTATTACAAAATCAAACACTGAAATATAAGAAATATAACGTAATTTATCTAAGTTTATCTTTACCTACTAAATACCAACCATTTGCCACATATATATTTAACAAGCTCAGTAATAATATGCAAAATGCTGAATCCCTCGAGCATTTGAATCATGATAAAGCTACAATTTTGACATTATAACCTTACCTCTAAAAAAATACATGGCTTTTAGACTCAGTTATCCAACGTCATGCAAGACTTTGAATGGTTAGAGGAATTCAGAATATTTGGAGAGACCCACAGTAACAAAGGGAGGACATGACGAATCCACTCAGAAAGTTTATAGTAGGAATGGGTCAGGGATCAAACTAGGGCTCACAATCTTGCCTCATGTTGATTAATTTTCGATTCTGTGTCATGTTGTCTTAAAATAAACATGATTAACCTTTAATTATGACTTTTACCACCGCAACAACGCAAAAAGTCCTTAGTTGATCACTAACAATAAGAAATGACTGGATCTCAATCATAATTTGATCCATTGCACAGCCCTAAATCAAACCCAAAACTTTCTCCAATTTCCATAATGATAAAAGTGTTCACGTTATGTGTTAATATAATTACCTTGATGTATCTTTCATGTGGGACATACTGCAGGATGATGGGCTCCATTGTGAGAACATTGGCAAACTGCACCTCAGGGATGTAGAGAGCACACACCACATGAGCCCAACCTAGAACAAAACATAAAGGTTCTTGCATTTATATTTAAAAAAAAAATTAAAATGCTCATATTTATGTTGCTTTTAAAACACTTTTAGCCCATAAACTTCAATAAACAGGCCATAATGATTTGTTTTCTAACCGATATTGCTGCATGTTCTGTTGGATTAGACCTAGACCTAATCTATAAAGCCCAATATTGGTGTTTTTTTTCAGTCATCAAAGTGCACAGGGTTTACAGTATGAAACACGGTGAAGAATGGGGAGTGACATCCAGTAAATAGTTGGAGTCAGTTCTCAAACTTGTGAGATCTTGTGGCATATGTGCCTTAACCTGACCCTTGGCCTTCTGACAGTGCAATCGAAACTAGGTTTTTTTTATAACTCTATTAAGAACTTAAGGAAGATTTCATATGCACATGCACGGACATGGGGGAAAACAGGGGAAGTGCCTTGCTCAAGTACAGTCCTGAATTACCAGGAGTGTAGATTGAACTGACAATCTATTTCTGTATAGTGCATAAAAACAAAATAAAGAAAATATACAGGGACACTTAAAGGAGTCACCCAAAAATAAACCGACACTCTTATGCACTGACATTAGATGAAGTGTCTTGCCTAAGGAAAGATGGCAGTAAGAATTGTCAAGGCAGGAACAGAACCAGCAACATAATCTGGGTTCTAAGTGCCGCAGCACAAACAGGTACTCAAATGAAATGCCAACATTAAACTGTCTTGCACAAGAAAAAGCGATTGAACCAGCAACATAGTTTGGGTTCTAGGTCCTCAGATGAATAACCAGAAATAAACTGGCATCAATGCACAGTCTCATGCACCGATATTGGGTGAAATGTCTTGCCCAATGGAAAGATGAAGTGTGCATTTGCAGGGCTTAGTGCACGTTCAGTTCTAGATGTTGTTACACATACAAAGGCACTAAAACAAATGACCAAAAATAAACTGGCATAAATACACCTGCACTCTCATGAACTGACACGGGGTAAAGTGTCTTGCCCAAGGAAACATGGCAGTATATATATGACCAAAAATTAGCTGGCACTTACCCCCGCTGTCCGTCCTCTTGAGGGCACCATCTTTGTGGGGGCAGAGCTCACACCTCTGAGCAGGACAGGACAAGAGTCAGCAGGTGTGATTGATATAAACACAAAGAGCAGCAGAGTCGGGTGGAGACGTGTGGAGTTTGGCAGGATACTCACCACTCGTGCCGCCCGCTCCTGTGACTCACACTTCCGACAGAACCAGGGACCAGTGGGCACCTGGACGATGCCGTAGCACGCTGGGACAAACACACGGTTATTATCACACAGGAGAATCTACCTGCCCACCTCATTCCACCTGATTACCTTTTATAGGCAAACTAGCATTAGTAATAACATCAAAGCCAAATATGACAACTTTTGTATTGTTCTGAAATGACATTTTCATAGTATGATTGCAGATATGAATGAACCGGCCCACCTTTCATTTGAGTATCTAACAAATGAATTTGTTTTATTCATGGCTTTTAAAAATGTGTTTACAGCCTTACATTAACATTATAATAATATAAAGATTATTAATGACTGACTTAACTGTGAACTCTTGTTTAGTATCACATTTACATTATCTGAAGAAGAAGGTTATGCATACATGAATAAACTGATCCATCAGCAAGTTCTATAAACCAACAAGTGCCTAAAAAGCTTTTCCCCAAAGTGCTGTGTTTTAAAATAGCATGTTCTTATTTTAGACGTATAAAAGCAACAAAGCAAGTGAACACATGGAAACACAGTGTCCAGGGAGGCCTCTGTCGTACAATCACGCCCGGGTAAAGGCAGTGAGTAGAAAAGCCCAAACTAAGGCAGCAGACACATAACCTGAAGTGGCACCGCGGCGCCGCGTAGACGGTGTCACCGGCCCTGAGCCTTCATCATGTGCGCAAAGAGGAAACAACAAACTGCACGCCTCCCCACCCCTCCCACACACTGCACACACAAACACGCACGTACACAGACCTTCACCTGGAGCTGGAGCGGCCAGCCCCCCGCTGGCTCCGCCACAGCTGCCCGGTAAAGACGCACCGGCGGCGGCTACGTTACCTTGGTGAACGGCGACGCTGCAGCCGTGTCCATCACAGTACACCAGCGGATTCTCAGCCCAGCCTCGCTCGTCTGAACACACGCAGCAACCTCCAACCATTTCCCGCATGCTGTTCCCATAAGAAGAACTGGCTTTTCCTCCCGGAACGGCTCGGAGCTGGACTAGGCCAGTCTGGGGGTCGTCCCGCGCTCTGACGACCCTGCGGACATATCGGTGCCCGCGCTACGTGCGCAGTTTTCAAGCCGCCGCTCAGAGACCAAATCTCGGCGTGAGGTTTGTGGTGTTGCTGCTACGTTTTTTCCGTGATGTCCTCCCCGTCCCCATAGAGCCGATGCAGTGCGCATGCTCATATGTGCTTCATTGGGTCGGAATAAAAGTCACATTAAAGATATAGCAAGTTCTTTATGAACAAAAATGCCTTTATCAGCGAAGAACTGAGCAAAAACATATTTCTACACCGTCATTTATTTGAAAGTGAAAGTAAACAACCCGTGTGTCATTACTAGTGGCTAATTAAGTCATAAAACATGTGGATTGGTCGTAAAACCGCTGGCTGGTGTACGTCAATCGCTGGTCAATCTTGTTACTAAAGCGCCACCTTCAGGATTGATAAAGAACAGCTGGAGAATATTACACAGTGTTTCACCAGCCAGTGTCTGGAAGTGAAAAACATCCTGTACTTTTAGAGCACGACCTTTAAATGTCTTTCTGGTCTACAAATATTTTCACCAAAAATGTAGACTTAACCTGTACAGCGCTGTGCTATATCCTCAGTTATACAGTCAAAACCCAACAAGAGTCAATAACCAACTTTATTAACTACATTATGACATACATTTAGCATGAACAGATATGGGTCTATATAAATACTATGAAACCATCAAATTAAATACATGTTTTCATTATAACCAAACAGAAAAGCTGACAAACATGAGGCGCAGACTAAATTGTAAAGTAGATTTTTAAAAAGTTCCTACAATTTAACTTTTGTTATTTCTCATATTACCATTTTTTTCTGATTTATTTAGTATTGTTTGCAGTAAATATATCAGATAACCTTCATAGTATTGCATGTGGTCTAGTGCTCCTGTCAGCAGATGTCACTAGACCATACTTAAACTCACTGCTGATCACGGCGGTAGCTTTATGACTGTTTTCTGAAGTAGATGAGTAAACTCTGGTCTGGTGGTTTTATGTAGTGGAAATGGGACTTCAGTTACATATATAGCTGCATGCTGTCCATATCAACAGGTCATATTACAGACAGCACAATTAGATATAGGTACAAATAATAAGTAACAGGCTTTATTGTTCTAATTCATATATATTTCTTTCCTAAGATTTGTCATCTGTAATGGATTATTTTTGAAATCAAGTCAGATGATTGAAATATTCCTGTGCATAGTAGGAAATTAGGCATTGTGCATAATGCATTTATACAGAAATGACCAGGCAAAGTAGGAAATGATCAACATTCTCTGCATTGCCTCTATAGAATCCCTGAAGGCTTTTAGGCAAATCAGGGAAACTCTTAAAAAGTAAAACCTTTGAGTCAGTCCTTATTTCCCTTTGTAAATCAGCTTGCTCTTTTACTTTTATCTACATCTTACCATTTGTGCATGACTTTTTGATTATCCTACATGACGTTGCTCACTGTTATCTCAGTTTTTAGCAGCATTTGATTATTCTGTAATAATTTATTGATGTATTGTGTTTATGGAATAACCAAAGGCAAGACCTAGAGGACATAATAGGCCAGTTAGTATAGTACAGACAGGAATAAGATAAGATGCCACAAGATCTCGCGTGAGCCTGTGCATTAATATGGGGCAAGCTGCAAAACTAAAGGCTCTCCACACATGAGAGAAATGATCTTAACAGATTTTTTTAAAGTGCTGTCGAGAGTTACATTGCTTGAGAGCTTCTGAAATCCAAAAAAGCATGTCACAACAACAGCAAAAATATTCAATAAAGTAAATAAAAAGTTTAACTGTGCTATTTATTTACTGTAAATAATGTCAAAACTTCACTTTGTGTCGTTCTTGTGGTGTGGACTCAACCATGTGTCTCATCCTTATTTGATTTTACAGGTTTATTGTCATATTTAATCTAAGTGTTTATTTTATCATTATATTATTATTGTTGCTTTTAGTATGTACTTGTGCAGCACTTTGGAAACTGTTTAAATAAAGTGGATTGAATTGGCTCCTGTAAATATGGTGTCTCGTCCCACCACTATCAATATATGAAAGTAATTTATTTAATTGTGTCTTAAAAATATATAAATACATACTTACAAAACTTTATTAAGAATTTATTTTTATTGTATTTATTTATTA
>KN496756.1:25048-40762 GCA_000787155.1 Scartelaos histophorus | reverse complement strand
AATATAAAAAAATAATAAAAATAAAAAGTTGGTTACTCACGCTAACATACGCTCCACCTCGGCCCGCTGCTCGATGGCCTCCTCGGTGTTGAGTGACTGGAGCTCCTTCAGGATCGGCGGCGTGTCGTAGTCGTCGCCGTCCTCCGAGCCCTCGTCCCCGGACAGTTTGCCTTTACTGTGCCCGTTGGTGAGCTGGTGAAATACGGGTTTGGAATCCGAGTCGCTCCCGTTCATTTTGCCGCTCTGTGGGGACAGGGGCATACTCTCCAGTTTGACCCCGAAGCTCGCCGGGCTCGGGTCCATGTCGTCCAGCGCCTGGATCAGCACGTCTTTGGAAACTCCAGAGTCCAACAGCGCGCTCAGGAGCTCCTGCTGCAGGGATGTCAGCTTGGATACCATCTTAGAAAACATCAAAAACTTATCATAGGTAAGCTGCGGTAAGTGGAGGGAAGGCACCAGGCTGAAAAGGTTACAGAAAAGTCATAGGAATTAAATAAGTTTCTCCTTCAGGCCAGAGTTGTGGTCTTCCGCTGCTGGCACCTGCTCTGACAAGTCCGACTTCCCTTTTGAGGGGAGGATGGAGCTACTTTGCCATGATGCTTTCTGGGCGCAGGGGATATAAAACATGGTAATGAGTGGGCCGGCTGATGGGCCTTATGTAAATGCGCACAATGAGCGGCTCTGGGCCGAGGCAGACGTGTTTACACTGCTCCACTGGCGCTTTTATTGGCTCTTCTTATCAGCAAAACTTTCATGAACTTTGTACCCTGTTGAAAATGCCATAAAGGCTTTTAAGAAAGGCGAGATCCGCATTCACAATGTGGGCATTTGATCAGCAGGTCTTAGGAGAAATTCAGGGTACTTTTAGTGTAGATTCTTTTAGATTTTATTCCATGCTGTGTATAAGGCCAGACCATAGTTAAACGCATACTGTTCATTTAGGCCTACTCCAGTCATTGAGGTCAGCTTGTATTAAAAGACATAATAAGATGAGAGTTTTGGTTTAAGCAGGACATGTTTCACTTTAACTTGGCCTAAGTCAAACTACATTTGCCCCTGTGAAGATAAAGCCATAAATATCATTTGTTTAGTTCAATTAATTATTATTAAAATGTCATTGCTTGCACACTGTTTATCCGTGTACCTTAATTACAAATGAACAGACATAATAGAAAGGCTTAATAATAGTAGTACAAAGTAGTAAAATTGTATTGTAATCTGTATTTTCTCTGCCCAGAGTTAGATGGGGCTCATTGTTTTGAGGAGATGAAAACGTGTTTTGTGCCATTATTACATTTAGTGAAACTTTGTCATGGTGCAAATGCAGTAATAAAGTAATTTACATGATTCAAGCTTGGATCTCAAAAAGTGAAAAATGGAAATCCCTGTCCATTCACACGTCTGATTGTAAATGCCAAAGAAAAAGTGAAAATAGAGAGCAATAACCTCTGTAAATATGTATAGAGGTTTACAACAAGAATCTTAGCCAATTATTGGTCAGAACCGTAATCTTTCAGTGTAGTATCAATGTGGTTGATCATTAGTAATAAGCTGAAATGCTCCCTAATCCCTAACATTAACCAGAGTCATATAGTTACATGGCTTTGGCATTGTCTAGTATGAGGTCATGTTTAGTCTGACGGCCTTCACACCGAATAATCACAATAATAACAATCTAAAATGGTCCAGTCACAACACAGAAGAACCTGCAGATAAAAAGCTCTGCCATAAACACGGTAAGGCTAAAGCAAACCTGTGTTTACTGTTAGTTATAATGTAGTGATATTGCTTTAAGCTTTGTTTTGTTCAATTTTTTTTCTCTTTTGACGCTGCACCATTAAAGACTGCACAATTTTAGATTTTCATGTACGAGGCTGTGGCGTTAGAACTAGACAGATTACACCGCTCCTTTTATCTTTGGCTATTACTGTTGTAGTTTTCCTGAGATGCCTTCCCTGCCTGCACTTCAGCCCTAGTGGCAAAAACATGATGCTGTGTTGTATTGGTTCAGTTATTAACACTTAATGAGTGTCTTAATTAAGTGTCTCAATAAGTTTTACATAATAGTTACTTCACAGCTCAGTCTGGTGTGGTCATTTGATGCCCTTTTTTCCTTGGCACTCTGAGATTAAGTAAAATTAATAAAATTCTTCTCACTTACTATTACTACGATTGGCCTGTATACATTTTAAAGTCAAAATATGACAACTCTGGTTTACATCAACAGACGCTAGTAAAAATGAAAACAAATATTCAATATAATGTAATCTTAGCAATAAAGTAAGATGAAATTTAGAAATTAACCCAATAAACGTCAAAAATGCAAGTAAAATAATGTCATGGATGTCAGTTGTTCCAGCCATAGCCCAGGCAAAAAAGCAGGAACAGAGCCACTTTCACATTTTCCATTTTAATATCTGTCAAAGATTAACAACAAATAATAATAGCAAAAACAGAGATGGTCACGTCCGTTGTGAAAGCAGGTGTGTAGTGAAGCATGGCGCGGAACATGACCTGCCCATTACTTTTTCACACCGACCCCTGGCACCTGGATTGGGCAAGAAAAGTCAGGAACTGTCCAGTATACGCTCTGTTTGCTAACAGATATGCTAATTATATCTGAAATATTGGCATGAAAGTCAAGAAAGACCTACAGAAACTTTTAGATATTTCAGTTTCTTAATATCAGATATATTTGAAGTATTTAGTTTTTATACCAATTAACACATTTACACATTTGTTTTAAGTTAAGTTTATTAAAGCGTTCCCTCACGCACGACATAGTTACAGTATTTTTATTTCAGATGAGCATTGAGGACATGCTGTACGTTTAAAAGGCTCTCTGTGTGCTTGGCCCAAATGAGCTTATTCTTTGGCCTTTAGTGACCTGTCCTCCTCACCTCACAGCCCCGATGGTGGACCGAGCGGAACAGTTGGACAGAGGCTGAAATAAAGAGGGCAGGGTTGAGGCGGTGCGTGAGTCTCCAGGCTCATCGGTCCAGGCCGTTCCACAGGGTGAGCTGGACCTTACCCCCGCTCTGCCGTGAACCCTCCGACCGCTTCAACAGTTAGGGAAATGATAGTGATAAACCTTTTTTGGATCTTCAACCTTGTTCTTACTGTATGTTTAGTTTACGTTTTCCTGTCTCATAATAATTCATAATAATATCTTTATTTATATAGTGGATTTTGGATTCTTTACATTGCATTATTCAGAAATGTGCCCGTAAAATGTATAGCTTCTAGAAATAGTTTTTGACATATCTCCCATATGGTTTGTGTTGCATTTATGTTCTCACTTTAAGGATACATTAACAATGTGGCAAAAAATACTAATAACAGGTATTTCTACATAAATAGGGCCACCCAAACACATTAATCACGTTAAATCTCTTAATATGTGTCTCTTGTAATGCTTTAAGAAGTCTGTGGGCAGATTCAGGTTCTTTACCAAACTGATTGTATCACAGTTAAGTCTGATTGAAACACCGACTTTGGTCTTTATCAGGGAAATAAGATTTGATCAGATCACCCATGAATCTAGGATGTATCACTCAAAACCATTTCCCTGTTTGTTCTTGAGTGATACTTGTTGAATATAAGGAAGAGGAAAGTGATGGAGAGAGCTAGTATCCATCCACTCCTCCCAATTCACAAACATGACCGGTGGATGATCCTGTGGCGGTGGAGGCGGCTGAGTCCCCTTTTGGCCTGGTCCTCGGACAGTGTTAGCTCTGTCAATAAGCACATGCACCAGGGCGTGTGTCTGTCTGTCCGCTTGAATCTGGGCCTGAAAAGCTTCAAGTTTCTTGTTTGCTCTTTTGACTGCATAAGGTGTGTGTGTGTAGCCAGCAACATTACGTTTCCTCCTCTTTTCTTTTGTTAAATCATGTCAGATCAGAGTGGCTTTGAGGTTGGAGCTGTTAATCACAACCTCTGTCTCAAGTCTTGTTTGAGAATGAATTAATGTCTTTTCTTGGATATCTTTTCATTCAAAAGTCAATAATACATTTGGCATTTTCCAGAATATAAGCTGTATTTTAAGTAAAAATAACCCAGACACTAAGTAAATTCTGTAATATTCGGGTTTGGCTGTGAGGGCAGAGTGACCCTTTGAACATCCCCCCTCTACTCAACAGTCAGGAGGCATTATACATACTCCCAGGTCTTTAAAGCCAAACATTACATCAGACAAAGCTAAAGATCTTACTTTACTTCATACTTTTTTGCTTGTTTGTTTTAAATTAAACATATGTCAAAATGTTAAAAATAAGTCTTATGTATTAAGTGTAGTAAATGCATAATAAATAAGTGGTAGAGATAGTGCATATTCATGGCAATTACATCTTGGCATTCATTTTGGATTATTAATTAAAATAATATTGTATTTATTTTGTGAATACAGTTGTCTAAGGAATTCCTTTATGATTAAAATATAGTCAGCATGTGAATAGGGCCTGCATAGAATACAGTCAAATGGAATAATGCATCCTATTAAAAGTAGTAGGACTAGAACGTGGGCTGAACCATCAAGACTAGACCCAAAAGTGGTCATTTGTACTGAAGTAAATAAGACTTGATGGTGACCAGAGTTGTCAAAATATACGAGCTGATGTTTCTGTGTGCAGGGGTTGTCCAGGCCAGCTGCTGCGGCTGCTCTCCTGCGAGTTGCTGGTCAATATTGACTCAGGGATCTGAGCACGGCCACTTTGTCTGAAGCACAAGGTGAGATATACCTGCTGTCTCTATTACATCACATTCAAAAACACAACATGATTTTTAAAGAAGACATATTCTGCTTTTCTCTGCTATGTAGTTTTTTCTGTCTCAGTTAAGTTGTTATTTAGTGAAAACAACCCAGAGTCAGGGTTTTTTAGTAATAGGCATTTAGCAATATTGACATTTTATTTCAAGTTTATCATGACCTAAACAATTGGGATTAATGATAATTCATTGAAGGTGCTAACAGTTTTAAAAATGTAAAAAAAATCAAGTTTAAACACCTTTTATGTAAATGTACTTTGCTATAAGTTTATCATCATGATTATTTGAATGTTCCATCAACGATTATTTTCTACCCTTTTTATCACACTAAACGTTGTTATTGTGTATTGTCCCATCCCTGGTTAGTACTGTCCTGTGGGTGCGAAGAGGCAACGGGATATTTTTAGCATGCAAGCTATTAATGAGGGACAAAACAGGGCTACACAAACACAAATCACCCAGTATACAACTATGATTAATAAGCTTTACTGGATTTTTCATAATGTGTTCCCTTAAAATTATAGTCCTCATTGTGCTGCCATAAGTATCACATGGCACTTGACTTCTAGAATTTCATCTATGAATACAGGATGTGTATTTCATCATTGGGAGATATCTATCCCCATGAACTGATATTTATTCTCTAGTTATTTATTATGCAGAGTTACATTTGCATGGCCCTGGCGTTCACAGTTGAACCATGCCAGCGCTTTGGGTTTGCATAGCTGTGCAGTTATGTTAATAGGCACATAAGCCTGGTTTTGTTCATTTGAGAATAGTGAACAGTGAACGATAAGGTAAAAAGCAGAAAAAGTGGGAAGGACCTTTTTAACTTCCTGTTTATTTTACAACGTTTTTCAGTGGAAGCTGAAGGGCGAATTGAGTAAAATCTATTTGCTATAAACAGTTTTCTAGTAAAGTTGCTACAATACAACCTGTAGAATAAAAATCTATTGTAATCACTGTTTTAATGCTCAAAGAGTATCCGCTATAGGAAATGGTATTGCCATAATTCTACACTCTTGGTCTAACTACCTGTTAAAGATAACTGTGTCCATATTATCCATATCATATGACCCCGTTTTTCTCAGACAAACTGTGCCAGGTCCGTGCAGGGTGTGTCTGATGCAGCCTCATAAATCCCCTGGGCAAAAGACAAGCTGTGTGTGTCTGTACAGTTCACTGCAGGGACACTCCTAGGGGGACGAGCTGGTGACGAATCATGTCATGATAGCGCTCTCCCTTTAGCACTTACAGAAATGAGACTGGTATGTCCTTATCTGATACGTAACTGAACATGATAATGTACAAATTGAAAAGTAATGAAGATTATACCAAAGAAGTTAGGTTTACAAGGCAGTTTTATGTCCATGCTCTGAATAGAATTAAACTATAAATTCAGAATATTGCAAATGTATGGACTTTTCAAGGTCATGTTGGTGAGGCGGTTTTCAGTTAAAATTATAGACGTAAATGAAAAGAAAATTCAAAAGTGATAAATTATGGCATCATGTTAAAAGGAGAATTATTTAGAAAACAGCCATGAGAGGAGGATGTCAAGTGAAAGAAAGTTTTATCATACTTATAGGGAGATGAACATGGCAAACTGGAATTTTCACAGTAAGACAATAAACTTAGAATAAACATTTTGTAAATCTTCAATTACAAGTTTTTAATTGCTGAAAAATACATTGAAAAACATGTGAGTGGTGTGTGTGGGGTCACCTCTCCACACATCAGACGTTAAATTGTAAACTGTGGGATATTTTTAAAAAAGTAATAACATCTCACTGGAGACAAAGCAGGTGACTCCGAAAAATGACACAGTGCACCTTTAATTAGTTATTTACATTTGTATATTTATGGGAACACTATAAATATGTATGTATTCTTGATTATTTGTTCTGTAGTTATAGTGATAACTGATGTATGTTTGTATAGATGGTCCACTGCTCTGTGTTTTTCTTTTCTCCAGTCTGCACTTTTAGAGATTCAGAAGTAATTACCTGCCTGGCTTCCTCCGCAATTAAAGACTGGTTCACGGCAGCCTGCTTAATGCACAGGCATGCACCCAGGCCATTAGCCCAGGCCATGAGAGGTGCCACATTGAACACTGACCAAGAGCAAACACCACTGTCACCGCACTCATAACAGCAGCATATGTAACAGAGTCCACAACACATGGGGGGCAAAGAAACTACACTTTTTGATATAGTTTGTATATTTAAAGAAAATAAACACATAATATTATTTAAATAAGTACATGTATACTTTTTAAATTTGAATTGGAAGAACTTTTTGTACTGGTTGTAGTTTTAGTAGTAGTCATGATCAGTAGTTACTTATTTAGTACTAGTATAATTGATGGTGGTAATATACAGTATCTAACAGTAAACTTGTTAACATCTAACTAGCTGCAAATTTGCATACATCTAAGTTAGGCTAGTTAGGCTAGTTACCACAACAAATGTCATTTTTACTTATTAATGCTTATTACAAAAATGTCCTAACATCATGCTAAGCAGTAATCAGGAATTTATTAAAGGAAGTGTTGGTAAATGTATCATTAGCATCAGAATAAGGTTATGCAGAATAAATACTAATTCAGTTTTAATTAACCACTTATTTGTATTCAAATTAGCAGTTCAAGACATTTCATCTCTCATCCCAGAGTCTTGGTTTATGTCTAAAATGGGTTCAGCATTGATAAGAAATTGGAAGATTTGGAAAAGCAACTACTTCTTTGAACCTTTTGTTGCTATGGGTCTCTCCTTGCTGATCTGGGCATTGCAGAGTCAAGGTCCAAATTCCAAATTCATTTAGAAAGACATTTCCTTCTTGTAAAGATGAAACAAAAGTTAAACCTAGGTGAAATTTCTGCATCATATTGCCATTACCTCTTTAAATTGGACTTAAAGTCACCGGTAACACACAAATGCTACAGTAGCAACAATGACCTTTAGTGTCAAGATAATTTTTTTTCTGTCAGCATTTTATTTGCCTGGTCTGACAGATGCAGTAGCAGGTTATCTCCTCCTCGCATCCAGGTATATAAGCTCTTTTTATTTCTTTTTTCTCTAACAGTTAATGTGTAACCAACTGTGAAAGGATTCAGCACATTTCCTTTTAGCTCATATACCGATCGATGTTGGTGTGGCTTTACTTAGAGGGAGCTAAAAAGGAGCATTGTCAAGTCAAGCATTGAATGCTGCTTGTGCTAACATTTGATTGGGTGCAATATAAAAATGATAAGACAATAAAATAATTCCTATTTAACACATCCAGCATCATAATTAGTGCTCTTTAGTGTTAACATAGCAACATGACACTTCTTCACTTATTTGTCTTACATACACTCTTTTTAATATATTTTGCTTATTTTGAACAGCAAAATTCTGGCCTGTTTCCACCTAATGTAAAAGCTCGGTTATCTATTATTTTGTGAGTAAAAAGAAAACCTTCACTCACTCAGTCAACCATGGCATCTGTCTTGTCCCTGTGTGATTGCTGTAAGTACCTACAGTTTTCTTCATTGTGCCTTTGTTTGACGAATCACCACAACAGTTACAATGAGAAAACGCCTTACAGTATCTGGCCATTTTGTAAAGACATTCACCAATTTGTATATTTGCAATCTGGTATGTTACATTTATATGGTTTTAAGCAGGGCCGTGCAATAATGGTATGCAGAGGCATGCGCATCCAACAAAAAAGACAAAAATAGTGCAAAAACAACCACAAAAGTCCAAAACGTCACGCTGTGGTGTCATTGAAATAAAAAATGGTGAGCTTTAAAGAACTACAGTGCAGATCTCTTTCTTTTTTGCATTCAGGGCTGAGCAATAAACCAAACCTAACCAAGATCGAAATGTTTTAAATGGTCAGCTGTCTACTTTTTAATTAAGAGTTCTCAACCAGGCATCTGTCGGTAAAAATGTTCTGTTTGTGTTAAATGGCACTGAATAATGCTATCTAATCTATTAGGTTTGTTCATAAAAGAAGGATTTAAAGGGAATACTTACCTTTATTATTAAGAAAAAAAAGATTCCATATCACCCAGCTTTAGTGGCATGTAATCTACTATGTACAAAATAACACAAATATGTAACATTTTGGTGGGATCTTTTTTTTTTTTTTTTAATATATGAGCAAAACATTTAAAAAATTGTATCAGCTGTAATTTAAGTGCTTGTAAGGCTAAAACTTAGTTAGCTTTTTTATTTATTTGAGTATTTCATAAGATTCTGAAAACCTGTAATACACAGAAAACATAACTATGCAGTTTATCCATTATCAACCCTTTTCCTGCATCTCTCACGTTTTTGCAGGAGAGCAAACCTTATTACATTTAATCTGTGAATAATTGAATGTTGAGGCATACTGTCAAAAGTCACTGTCAATGGACCCGCACAGAGAGGCCCCCACCTGTGCTCCAGTGGACTCTGGCCCTGCACCTCCACGCTTCTCTGCTCATCCTTAAAATTAATTCATGCGCACATCTCGGTTCCTCTAACACCACATTAACCCCGACCACAGGAGGCATCCTCATGGAAAAAATGTCCCTTACTTGAAACATCAGTTTGACCTTTGACATCAGGTCCTCTTCATGGCTGCTTTCCCACCATCAATGTCTGAAAAAACGTATTATTGTTGTTATTGAAAGGAGAACTTAATCAGTATACACAACATAATTTCTAGAGATTTCAATCACGCTCTACAGTTTGATAATGTTATAATATCAGAAGAAGAGCCTATATAACTTGAAGGGAGATGACTATTTTTGAAAGAAATATCCACACTGATCCACAAATGTTGAAATTTATCATTATTAGTTAGAGATTGAGTAGACAAACTTGCCATATTAATCTGATGGGTTTCAACAATCACATCTTTAGGATTGACTGATGGTACCACGTTCTGAAGCTATTGTTAAAAAAATATTTATTTGTGGTGAAACAGAAGACATTGGACTTTTTGCCAGTTTTTGTTTAACATGGATAGGTCCTGTAATTGCAGAAATACTATCCATAAACCCAGCCAACAAATCTGAACTCTGACAGACACACCACAGAAATCGGACCTGTCCTTCAGCTACAGGGACTCGCTAGAATGTTGTGATGCCATTTTGAGGACCACTGAAAAGCTATATTTATTTTTTTTTATGAATTGTTAATTACTATGGCATCAGTCCTACCCTTTTGTCATTTTAAAACCAATAGATTGCCACTATGCAACAAAATCAATGTTAAAACACTTAATGGGTGTGTGTGTGTTTGTGTTCAGGCATCGGTTCGGAGGGTCACGCCACACTGATTGCTTTCTGGAGGACAACGGGACCTCAATTGTAGGCCATTAGTTCTTGGCCGGGCTCAGTCATGCAGAGTGCGTTTGTACACGGGGGACGCAGGGTGAGCAGCAGTATCAGTGTACCATACCTGTGTGACTGCTCCCACCAGTGACCCTTGTGACCCCTCCACAACCCCGGTGAGCGCACAAACCCCACACCTTACCTGAACGTTACCTCTTCAAACGACCTGTAGTCATTTACTTGTGCGCACTGCCCCACCATAAAACAATTCTATCACATATAAAGAGCTGTAAAAGTGAATCCAAACAAATCTGTAAAGATGGTCAAATAGTTTGTAGCTCTATTACAGTCCAATTACGTTTGAGGTGTGGACAGATTAGCATGGTTTTGATCACATGAAGCTGGCTCCATTTGCTTTCTCCTGCAGCAACACTGAACATTTGCTATAGCTGACAATTTGAAACGGCACTGGTTTCATCACAGCTTTAAAACAATAAAATTGTTAAAAGAAAATTGATGGATTAATTATTTTTAAAAAAGATCCATATAAAAAATCTTAAATAAAATAATTCATTTCTACATCTCACATTTATAACTAATCAAATGATGTAGTTGACCACCTTCACACTTCATTCATTTATAATGAAACCTCACTGGCAATACTTAAAACAAGGTAAAGGAATTATTAAGCAAATAGTGGCGATGTAGTAAAAAGGGTCAGAAAAGGTCATTTTCAGACCTTCCACTACCCCCTTGTGGTCAAATGTAGACTTTATAAATAAATGCTCTGAGTGTTTTCCATGCCTTTCTTTAAAATTTTCCTTTTTCTCTTTGTGTTATGTGAAAGTATTTGCACAGTTATACACATGACTCATGTTTAGCGCACAGTGGATATTTGTGCTGTGCAGTGAGCCAGTGCCATAGCTCCCCTGAAGCCAGTCACTGAAGTCCTTCTCATAAAGAGTTGACCTGTTTTATGGCCTTATTGCCCAACATCACATGCCTTTAGTCCCGGGATATGATCTCAGATAAGGCAAGAAAGCACCGAAATACTCTTCCTGTTCCTCACAGCTATTCATCCAGGTAATGATGAGTGTAAGGCTCATATCAAAATCACAGAGATAGACTGCAGATTTTGAGATGCTAAAAATAAAATAATTCAATCATAAATTGTGATTTCAAACAATAATCTCTTCATTTCAAATAGCCAAATTGACCTCATTACACTGAAGTTTTATAAATCAAGTCTTTATGATAAGCTGATTACCTTATCCTTGACAGTTGCGTTCGGGCATGGCAGTAAAGGCGGAGGATTATGGGGTGATGTTCCATAAAGGGTTTGGCTTAGATAAGGCCTTTTGTGTGCGGCTGGTTTGGTGACTTCAGAGGACCACCAACCAATGCAACCAAGACAAGATTATGCTTACAAATGATTTTTGTTTAAGAAGAGACATACTGCTGATGACTACAGGGGATAAGTAAAACAGTACGTATGCTCCAGAAGCGCTTCAGACAGGGCCATAAAATAATGCGGCCCATGAAAGGTTGCAGTCTTGATCTTTGACCTGCTTCTCACTTAGTCATCATGAAGGGTGTTTGAATATCTGGAGGGACTTCAAATATTTCAATTGTATTTCTATTCTGAATGATAGTAGTGATTTCAGTGTATCAATATCGCCACATGTTAACCAAAATAATGCTCGTAAAATTCATCATTCAAAGACTGACCTCTGCCAAGGCTTTAAGCTTAACTGTTTATCAACATAAGATATAAAGACCCCAAATCTACATTTTCTCTGCTATTTAGAGTTAAATGACAAAAGACTTCCACAAACAAAATGAATCTAAATTGTTCTAAAGAGCTTTGCTGAACAAAGCTTATTTAATATCTGTATTATTGATGCATATTGATAGATGCATTTTCCACCTCAAAATTGAATATCTACTTAAAAATGTTTATGAATTGGAATAGTCACTAATATAAAGATTAAAAGTAAGTAAATGACAATGTTTATTCTGTTCAACCAACAGTTCTGAGGAAATGTCCCTTTCTAATGTCCACAATGGGTCATTAATGAACTTTATGGCTGTGAGTGATACCACACCTGGGGTAAAACTACAGACGTCCCGCATAGCAGGGCAAGACTTGAGGCTAGCAGTCTATTCAAGAGAAACCATTAGAACAAACTGCTCCTGAGTGCAGCAAAGCAAACCAGCCAAATCTTTATGCAGGGAAAGGCCTTGGGCTGCCCTATGCAAGGACAAAATCTGTATTATGCAAACCTAATATGGATAAAACATATTAGCTAAAGGATTGTGGACCAATTTTGTGAACAATAAATCCAACTGGTTTTCCACAAAAAGAGTTGTAGGTTTGCTCAAACCCTTTGTTTATGCATGCACACTGCCCTCCAGTGGTCCTTATGTGCAAGTGCCTGAAAAGTTTGTGAATTAAGTTTAAACAGATGTGACACGTAAAAGAGGCTTGAATGGCTTTGCTATGTGCGATTTGAGAATTCACTTTTACAGCAATTGTATTGAAATTCCCCCTCAGACAAGATCGTAAACATTCAATACAGAGTAAATACTCATGTCAAGAAGGTAATAAGCCACCAGAAAGAAACAAGATAAACAAATTTTTCCTTTATGTTTATATATTTGTAAAACCTTCTGTTTTTATATTTAAATTAAATTAACATACATATTCTCTTAAGAAAGCTTTCAACATGCAGCAGGATGAAGTGCTGCTGTTTCAGTGGTTAAGAGTGCTTGGTGGGAAAGTGCTTTTAACCTTTTTGCACTGTTATTAGAATGCTGTGAGTAGGCTTTAATGGCCACACCACACAGTACTCTTTTGTCGAGGCTTAGGGAAGATATTAATATTTATATTGTCACTTTTTATTTTTGAAGGTCACATCAGCTTGCTGTGCCACTTTGGTCTATTAGGTAAGCAATGCTATAAGCTTATCATGTATGTATTAAAAGTACTGTCCCCCTTTTTGCCAACACCTAAGTATGAGTCATTGGTCTCCTTGTTATTCTGAAGTGAGGCCTTCATTCACTGAATATTTTTAGCCAAGCCAAAATGAATATGTGCAAATTAGATCACTGTGTGAAATGTTGGTGCTGTATACTCTGATCACACACAGGCATAAATGAGGTGTTTGAACGTTAATGTCATTTCTCTGCATTAGTGATAGGCAGCCATGATTATGATTTTGTGCTCAAATTGTGTTTGCCAGAAAATCAGCAGATTTACAAAACTGTTCTAAAGCTGTTTGGGTGCCACGGTCTGCTGCTCAGTTGTATATTGAATCTAAATGGTTCAAAGGATGGACCAGTCTGCCACTTTTACAAGAGGAGATCAAAGACTGGCCATATCCCATATGAACTGAAGAACACTAAATACAGAGGTCTTATTTTGAAAGGTGTCACTAGGTTTGTCACAATATTTATTGTATTGACTGCAATAATTTATAGATTGTAACATGCAAAAAAATATTCAGATTCACTGGTGTATTTAAAAAAGCTCCTTAAAAATGTTTTTGAGTAGTCACAGAAAAGACTAACATACATTCAGTTTTAACCATAATGGCCATTCATATTGTGTATCCAACTATGACCTTGATCACACTATGGGGAGATGAGTTAAAACCTCCAGAGACGAGAATACAAGCCGAGTATATTGGAGGTAAAATAAGAGACGTATAATATGACTGAAAGGGCTCTGATGCAAGGCTTTTGTATGCGCTGAAAGAACAGCAGGAAGCCAATCATTTCTGATTTGCATATTTTTTTCTATAGTTGTGCCAGTGTCAGTAACCAGAAAACACAGGATTTACAGTTAGAAAGTTATATAACATTTAGACTAGTGCCAGTACAGAGCTCTGAACTATTGATGGATCTTGTTTCAGTTACTTAGACCTCAGTCTGTTAGTGTCCATAAAATATGTATTGGTCAGTAATCTTATGTCTTGAGTGGTGCTCTGTGATCTTTTCCGAGGACTTTAATTCACAGATCAAGCTAACAATAACCGTACACTATTAATAAATAAAAGGCAAAGCTGGGATAAGTCAACAAGTATTCTTTTTTTATTCCATTGAGTTTATGGTTTTGGTTCTGTAGCAACCTACTGGATAACTCTAATGAAGTGCAATTGTACTCAAGCCAGTTATATTTTAGAGCAATGACAGGCACACATTTTGTGCAAATTTAACAGCATTTGAACGGCTCCTACACAAACACAGCAAAAATACATGCCAGAGGAACTAAATACTAAAACATTTACAATCGACAATACTTCAGGAAGACGTCCCGCAAAAACAGATCAGTTACAGATCAACAACTAAACTATGGGGAGAACTAGAGCCACGTTTTACCCCATGTGGTGGTCCAACTATAACTCTAAGCTACTACACCCACAACACGTTTACCAGTCTCCAGAAATAGTACAGTTAACTTATATAAATATTGACATGACAAAGAATGATCCCAAAATTAGTTTACAAGACATGAGGTCCACTTACAAGCAATTAGTCAATCTCATCTCAGAAGGCCTTTGTATTTTATGTCTGGCAGTCAACATTGGCATTGCAAAAAAACATTGAGTTAATGCAACTAAGGCTATATCAGACAATAGATTGAAAGACACATTCATCAAAATATATTTTTCCATAATTCCATAGCAACCACTAAAAATAACAGCTAATATAAACATAATTATTACATCCATGAACTGAAGGGTCTAGGAAATCAAAGCCCAAACATGCAGTTGGTTGACACTGTTGAGCTGGGGTCCGTAGTCTATATTGTGTCTTATTACAGGCGTTGGTCTGAAGGAGCCATTTGTTTTCACAGTGAAACGTTTTAAAGGACTCTGTGGATATTGGTTAGATGCGCCTGCCACACTCCTCATGTCAGATGTGCTTAATTGCTTTTCTAGCTTACCACTCTTCCGCCTAAACTTAACATAATCACATGCATTGATTTTTTTTTTCTTTAATCCTTAAACTAAATATTGAAATTAATATTCTGCTCAATTAAGGAGCTTCTTTTCATGTCCACTAAAAATCCTGGCATTGGTAAGATGAATGAAATGTTCTAACTAGTTCACTCTGTGTAAAATTTCAACATCTAACCCAACAGAAAGGGCTTGGGGGCTTAATTTCTATAGGAAAGCAGATGCGCCTATACATTCTATGCTCTCCTTTTTATACAATCAAAGGGCCATAATTTTTTCCACAACTTAGAATTTAACAGCAATAACAAAAACTACTTCAGTTGCATTCAAATGGCAACTATTAAAAAGTAAACTTACTGTAACATACATATTTAATAGTGTATTGTCCATGCAACTGCGCACGGCTGGTTTGCATTGTTATGGTATGTCATTATCAGTGTATGAGAGACATCAGCCACCAGTGCATTTTGATTATGGGTACTCCTTGATCATCTTGCAAAAGCTCTCACCCAGATTTGAAAAGCAAAATAGCCACTTGGCCCAGGTAAAAGTAAATGAAATGCTTTGTCTCGTGAGTCACGTAGCTGCCGAAGTTTCTCCCGACAATGCAGTGCCATGTTGGGTTATACTTCTTGTCGAATTCCTGCAACAAAATGGGAAAAATATATGGGTTACTTATTT
>KN496756.1:0-18788 GCA_000787155.1 Scartelaos histophorus | reverse complement strand
GTCTTATATCATCTTGAAATGATTCAGCTAAAATATGAACTATTTTTAGTACTTCACCTTGGGTAGTAGTTTCCCCACAAGTTCCTGGTAAAGGAACAACACCCTTGTCAACCTACATGAGAGAGGCAATAATTTAAGAGGCACAAGTTTGTAAGTGGAGGGTCTGGAGTGTTTCATAAAATGGCATAAAACAAGGAGTATTTTTGGCTCTAAAAACATTCAGTACACTCACCTTGACACCAATCATGATTCCTCTATCTCTGATCATTTTGACAAAGGATACTCCACTGTCCGAGTACTGATAAAGAGTTTCATGAAAAAAGATCACTCCTCCAATGCAACTGTTAATGCGATCGTCAGCACGGAACAAAATCTGCCTAAACTGCCTCCGGTTCTCCTCGCTGTTCTCCACTCCCACCTGAGCCAGCCTTTTGCCCATGCTCCCTGCAGAGAATAAAGACGCAATAATTGGTCCTCCTCAGCTGTAAAACAACGACTACATTTCTAAGTTGCATTTGTAGTAGTTACTCACCAACTGACTCATCTGCAGCCAGGATGCCCTTCCCTGGAGAAACGATGCGTAGAGCTGTCTCATGGAGTTCCTTCTTTTGAGCTTCTGAGAGTGTTGGGGGCATCCTGACTTATTGGCTGTAAAAAAAGCTCTGCTTAAACATAATATTGAACAATATTTAATATTGTTTAATATTAAACATAATATCAAACAAATAACTTTAAAAAATAGTAACTAAACAATTCACCACAATCTTCACTATAGCCTAATGAACCAATTTAAACATAAAAGGTTAATGTGAGAAATGTTTTACCTGAGAAAATGAAAAAACAATTCTAAAGGTCTAGATCTGTGACAGCACTGGCTACAGTTCTCTGTCTTTGTATTGAGCTGAAGTATGTCACCCACTGTATGCCCACACCTCTAGGCGGGACTTTTACGCCCACTTTTGCCCCAAATAAACATAAATAATAAAAATGTATATACTGATGAATGACTGTTTTAATATTTTGAATATTTTATATTATTTTTATTATTTGAACTCCCAAATTCAAATATTAGCAACTATTATTAACTTCAGTTTGCTCTCTATTTAGGCTATGAATAAATGACATGGTGTATTTATATATGGTAAAATACCCAACGTTTTGGCTATTATTGTAATATTAATCCTATTTATAAGTTGTTTTGTAAATCACATTTTAAATTGATTTGTGGCATCCAGGACCAGTAATAAATTTGTGTATAAGCAACCTAGTTTAGATCCCCATTTCTATCATACTGCACCTTATCATGAGCTATTTCTATTTTAATTAGGAAAAGCATGCCGTGAGGAAATGTTCAGTCTCTCGATAATTTGATCCTCACCCTTGAATTCTCTGGAGTCTTCACGTCTCAGAGCAATTTATGCACTTGGTGGCTTGTGAACTTTAATCTGTGAAGACTGCTATTAGACAAGTTCAAAATAGCCATCTCTCTTTCTTTCGCTCTTTTTTTTATAAATAGTAAATTGTCAAATTCAAATAAAACAAACAGGTACTTGTTATGTACGTAGTATATGATTATGTAATGATCTAGTTCACTATATTCCAATGAGGTATGGAATACACTGTACCTGTATTCTAGATAAGATACATGAATGAAAATGCATGAATATTTTCCAGAATAAGTTTTCAAACTCAATGTCCTCATTTTATTTAAAGTTACACATTTGAACACATATTAATAGTATTCACAAACAGGACAGAATCAAACCTTTCCAAAATAGTTTTAAAATAGTTTTACAATAATTACAATAATATTTTACAATAATACAATAATACAATAATTTTGTGTTGAAAATGGTTTGAATTTTTACTGCTGTCACTGAATCAATATATTTCCTTGGTAACTAAAGCAAGTCTGAGCTTTTGATAACACTAGTCCCAACAAAGTCCCTGTAGCCATGTTGCAATTGTGTACATATTGTGGGGTAGCTAGATCAGTCTATAGTAAAAGCTATTAAAAGAGAAGGCTTGAAAAGACTTCTTTCATGAATTGTGGGTCAGTATGTCTGTGAATGAGATGTGGGTCAATGGACTGTCTGCCACAAGCCACAACACAGACTTGGACCTATCAAAGACAAAGGCCTGAGAGGAGGTAATGTCATTTAGCAGAGGCAGGGGAGATACCATTTAAATATAGGCGACTTTAAGGAGTACAGCAATTATACATGACTGCCTCTGCTGGGACCTTGGCAATTCCTCTGTTACCCAATTAAAATATTTAATAACACTAGTCCTCAATTTTCTGTCCTATTAAAGCTGTCCTCAATAAGAGTGTGTCTCTAAATGGGTCATATCAAGACAGTGCAGCAGAAAATGTATAGCTTGAAATTTTATGTTGCATTATAAATATCTGGAAGAAAAAGTTACATCGTAGTAAGGGGTTTGGGGAGGGGGGATAAAAAATAGGATTTTCATTTAAATTATAAGATGCCATTGGAAAGATTTGATAAAATATTCAAACTATTCACATAGAGCAAACAATACAAATATTAATATAGTATTTGGCTTTACATGCTACTTTTGACATAATTTTATGTTAAGATCTAAAGGGCAACATCCTTATTGGCTAAATTTCCTTGGGAAAGATATGTGGGGGAGTGGACTTTGTCACAGTCAAAGCTTTTCAAATAGTCCACTGTAATGCCTCGCATTGCTTTGGCCGCCCAGTCCGGGTGAGTCCTGAGTTTAAGGATGACCTCATTTGGAGTCTTCTGCAGAATTTCAGAGTCAAATGAAGTCCCCCTGAAGAAAGCCTGCATTTGGAAACAGTCCAGATTACGTAGACGGTTCACAGGGTTTTTGGATAGAAGCTGTAAGACACAGAATCACTATTATACTCACTACTGTTGCATGTGTAAAATGGGGAAAGTGGTAGTGGCAGGTACACACCTCAGTGAGTAGTATAGTAAGTGCAGTACTGCACGTACTGGGGATGACATAAGGGCACTGTCTGACCTTGTTCAACATGGCGATGTGGCCTGACTCTGGAGGCACTGGAAACTAACACAATCTAAATCAAGACTGATTTATGACATTTCATTGTCAGCAGAATCTACAAGTACCAAACGAGGACCCTTACTTCACCTGTTGCCAGGCAATAAAGCATAACACCAAGTGACCACCAGTCGGCAGCGTGGTTGTACGGACCTCCTCCTAGAACTTCAGGGGCTGTGAAGGATACAAGTGGGAAGTGGAAAGAGCCACCATTGTCAGGTACACTACAGTTAATATGATAAACCTTTATACCCATGTACTGGATAGTTCCACATATCGTAAATGTTCTTCCTTTACGTTTCAAACGACGTGACAGTCCAAAATCAGACAGGCGAAGGTGACCTAAAAAGATTAATTCTGGCAAGTGAAAACATAAAATAAAAAACAGTAGTTTGAATTGAATACGAACCCTGGTCACTCAAGAGGATGTTGTCCATCTGAAATATAATACAATATAAAACACAATCATTAAGAGGACAAACCAATTCAGAAAAACGTCACAGTAAAAATCAAACCTTTATGTCTCTGTGCATGATGCCCAAGTCATTTAAGAATCCTATCAAGACAAAAAGTTATTTTTTGTCTGCAAATTGATGGAATGACTCAGAAACACTGGCTTACCCAGCGCGCTGGCTATCTCTGCAGCAAAAAGCCGAACATCATCCTCTTCAAAGCTGCCTTGTAGTAACCAGCAGGTGTACAGGTCCCCCACACCACAGTAATCGCACACTAACATGTAAGTTATAACTTAATACAAACCAGCACCAAGAAGCATGAAATGAATTCTTAAAAGATGTATTACATCTCAAATACATACGTGACAAAGTATGCAACTACCAAGCAATAATAATCAAATCTGAATACCATGTCCAGACCTTTAACATAAAAGTGGGGAGGATAAGGAACATAGTGGTCTGTTGGTATGAATGAACTCACTAATGAAGAGATGGTGCTGTGTCTGCCAGCAGTCCTGTAGCTTGTGGATGAATGGGTGTTTGAGCTGCCGCTGAAATGCAACAGTCCATTCAGTGAAAAACAAAGTGCTGATGATAAAAGATGGTTTATGAGTTTGACTTTTTGTGACTGTACCTATAAGGGTACCTATGTGTCAATGGCTGAATAATGATCACATGCAGTACAATCCCAATTTAAGTTAAAACCTGTGTTTTTGATTGTAGACTGTAAAATTATATGTAATACGTATATAGTCTATGGTTCTAATTATTTACAGTTAAGCCACACATACCTGAATGATTACCTCCTCTTTTGACTGATGTAACGCGCCGTGATTTAATATTGCAGTTTTTGGTAAAACCTGGTAACAAACAGAATGACTTATAATAATAGCCAACTCACTCCATGTGAACTTAAAAAACTTTTTCAAGGCACACCTTAATAGCATAGATCTTGTCTATGGAAACATCTTTTATTTTTAATATAGGCCCAAATGATCCTTTGGCAATAAATCCAAGGACCTGTGGATTCCAAAAAAATTGCTTTTTATTTTCAAATACAAAAAAACAGCATTTTTATATGTGTGATTTTGAGAAGGTCAGTGCTTATGCATTACCTGGAATTGATTTTGTCCTGGGAATTTTCGTAGTGGAAACTCTGGCAGAAAAGGGGAAACTTTAGATTGCGTCTTTCCGTCTGCGTTTGTGGAGTTGGACTCATGTGTGGAGTTGGACTCATGTGTGATGGGCAGCTGGACTGTCCGAGGGAAAGGCCCGCGCCGGCCGAGCCTGAGCCCCACTGACGCGCCCAGGTTTGTGAGGAGCCCATGGCTCAACCTGCGGTGATGCGCCGCGCCATCGGGCTGTGGAAACACTTACACTGCATTACTCCAAGCAGATGTAGCATCATTTCAATGGTTTCAGTCTATAGCGTTTATACGTGCACTAACTTGTCTAAAAATAGGCTACTTACAATTTAGAGCAGACTAAAACCATTTCTGTAGGGCATTAGAAATAACGTGAGCCAATACGCAGAAAGGACACAGGGCCACTTAACAAATCAATATTCTATTTTTACTCCCTTTTGACTGAAGGCATTGCAAAAGCAAGAGAACAAAAATGCAAAGATTAGGACTAAGACTTGATATAGTTAATTTTAGTTCAACTCCAAACGCAGCAGCAGCAGCGTATTGTGCCCTATTCCCATCAAGTGAACTGTACTCACGTTTCGTCTTCTGCTCTCGTCGTTGCCCATCACATTTTAAAACACTATAATAAGCGGCTACAAAAGTAGAAGCAAAAACTTGGGAGTCTTGTCCGGCTTCAGTATCCAGAGGAAGCTGCAGATGCACGTGTCGGTGTTTACGCGCTCGCTCCGCTCTGCGTCACGCTCGCAGACGAGAAGCAGAAAGGCTGGATCACGCTCCAGTTCACCCTGTCACATGAATCAATCTGACTTCTGCTGTTCAGCTTTATTGTGATTCACCAAAGACACTTTTTTCATCATACGCAGGTATTAGACGTAATAAACAGAAAATAATTTTATTGACAGATGAACAAGGCCACAGAGATAATGACAAGTTCCTTATCTTTTCTTAGACATAGTAATCTTTAAATGGCAAGTGAATGATAAGTAGCTTTAGCAGAAATTCGATTTAAGACAGAAACACATTTTTTGTACAAAAATATCAAAGTACTATGCATTAAAAGTGCTCAAGTATTAAAATTACAAACACCCTCAGTCTAGAAACAGATTTAACCATCAACACACAGTTACACTGTATAACACAATGAAATGGTGTCTGTTGTTCTAACTTTATATTGCATGAGAATGAGGCACAGAAGCTTGCTGAGCAAACAAAGTGAAATGTTAAAATATATTTGTGCTTTATAATTGGCATTATTTGTTTTCAAGTTGCTGTGTTGTTCCTGAACCAGCAGGAAAAGGTGCTTTCAATTTTGCATTTGATTTAGATTGAGGAAATACTAAGCTACATAATTATTCCTCACTCTATTCAATCTGCAATGCAAAAAGTTGTTTAAATTTAGACTTTTGTGTGTGAAATGCAGAGTGAACATTTAAGTGGCACATCAAGAAAAATGCATTTGGTCAAAGTGGCACATAAAATACTGGCTTATTTAAATAATTGCAAAGTAAGATATGGCAAATCAATTCAAGTTTGGAAAAACTGAAATGACACTACCTCATGAAAATCTATTCAGCAGGCTCTGACTGAGATCAGTGCTTAGATAAACACAAATATGTATTTGAAATAATGAGACCCGTCTCCCCTTTCCCTCTTTGAGCGGCAGTTGTAATGGTTCCAAACAGGCTCAGAGTTAGTGTGACTAGTATGTGTAAAAATGTGTGTGTTCACTTGCGTCGGCTGAAGATGCTCTTTTTACTGGAGCTCTTGTCAGCAGTGCTGAGGCCGATGAGAAGCCGAGCCTTCTCGTCCTCCTCCTGCTGCTGCAGACTGTTGTCGCTCTTCACCTCTGACGCCTTCCCTCGCACATCGGAACCCGCTGCAGGCTTTAGCCTCAGCTTTTCTTTTATCATCTGTGCACATTGAGGCCATAATATTAATGCAACATGGTAACTACATACTCCATCTTGATGAGTGACAAATTATAGTACCTGTGCTACAAGCGCCTTGCGACTGTCTCTCTTCACAGCCATGGCAAAGTCCAGCCATGTCCAAGTGTTGTTGTGATATTCCAGACAAGGCAGCACCAAGTTTAGATCCTTCCAGTCCACACTACTCTTCTCTCCCTTTAAAAACATTTTAGCAAATTAATAAACCAGAAAATGTAAATGTTAATGGGAACTATTATGTAACTTGACTGACACACCTTGTAACTGACACACAGGGGCACTTGAGGAATCTTAATGTAAATGAAAGAGTTGTTCATAGCAGCTCTTTCCTTCATTTTGTCAATATCATCAACAGGATGCTGGTGCAGAGATTACACAATGTTTTAAATTCCTGTTATACAAATGTTATGAAAAATAAACACAGTATTCATTACTTCTGGAAGCTTTCTGAATGACCGTCTGACCCCTGCAGTTCGGTTCAGTCCCTGAGTCATGCTTTTACTGGGACCAATGGGGCCAATAGTGTCCTCCGAAGACTGCCGAGGCTTGACAGGGATCCCTGTAACATAGAGCACCTCTTAGCACTGTGGCCTCTCTGTGACTCTACACCCTAAACCCAATACTCCCACTGGGCACTGCACACACACACACACGCACACGCGCACACGCCGCACACACGCACACACGCACACACGCACATACGCACACACGCACGCACACACGCACGCACACACACACACACTCTTTTAATAGCCCAGAGCCGTGACATTAATATCACAGGCATATCCACAAAGGAAACCAAGAAGCGTTATTGATTGGACAATAATGAGTTTGGAAGCGCTGACATAAATCCTTGCCCCTATTATTGTAAATGCATAAAATACATACCGGTAGTGACCAGTCTAAACTTGTCTTCCTCATCAGCAACTTCCTCCTCCTCAACATTTCGACCGGGGAAGAAAAATCCCATCATCCTTTTGAAAAACTGGTACATGAGCTGGATCGTTAGAGGAACCACATTCACCTGAAAAAGGAAATATTTTTTAATATAAAATGTAGCTCTGCAAATTATGCTTTAAAAAGAATTCTGCATTAATATTCACTTCAAAATGCTCCTTCACTGAGATTCCTCCCACAGGCGGTCGCACTTTACTGAAGATGCGCAAGGCAAACTGACGTCCTGATTGGCAGGTACTTTGTGGCCGTAGTACAACCTATCATGCAGATGTAAATTTACAATTCCACAGCATTATTATACACACGTAGGGAAAAGAATGAACTAGATTGTAATGGAGACAGTGTGGTATGAAACAAGATGTTTTACTCAATGAGATCTTCCAAATACATGCAACACAAACAAACAATGCCAATTGCCACAATTGCATGAACAAGATGAGCTGCACATCACATTCATTTAATGTACATACCCTCAATCGCTGCACAGAAGGAGGTGCAAGGTCAAGAAAATGCATACGAAATAATAGTATTTAAGCGCCCACTGGTATAAATTATTCACAAACTACAATATTACAAATCAATCAATAGATAACATATTATAAATTAATACCTTGTATGCAGCATTGGGAAGAAGATTGTTCATTGTGAACCAACCAAGCTCCAAAAGATGCTCTGCTGTGTCATCAGACTTGTTCAGCTATAATATAAAATTTATTTGTGATCACTTTCTTCACAAGATTTGAGCAAATACATTATTTAGCAAACATAGTTATTACAAAACAGTGAGTACAAACCAAGTGCTTGCAGCAAATACTAGACAGTTGTACCTATATAAATGCATTGTCCGATGACTGACCTTGCTGTACATGAACCTCTGCAGCTCCAACTCTGCGATGCCGAGCTGTCCGTCCTCTTCGGTCAGACACCAACGCGCCTGGGCAAAGTAGATCTCTGTCCTCCTCGCCACACTCACATCTTCAGGGGGTTTCCTCAGCTCCAGCTTATTGGCCCTCTGCAGCTGGAAGTCCTTGAAACACCTAAGGTTTAAGGGAAAGGATTATTTTTTTTTACTCTATAAATTCAAAGTGATACATTAATAATATAACTAAAGACCTGATTAGAATGTTCAGTTCTTCACTTTTCATCTGCATGTCATTCTTCTCCTGATTCAGCTGATTCTGGAGTCCTATGTTAATTTCCATCATTTCGTCACTACTAATGTCTTCTGATTGAGCCTGTTATCAAAATAAAATAAATGTAATCTTATTTATTAAAACTCCCCCTTTGATTAAGTAGTTAATGTAGCAGACCCTAGTATTTGAATAGATCTGCTTCTCCAGTCGTCTGATCTGAGCCAAGTGCTGTCTGACGGCCTCCTGAAGATGCAAGATACTGCTGCGCTGCTCCTCAGGGTTACTTGAAATCTCCAACTGGAACCGCACACGCTGCTTTTTCTCGCTGTGCTCCTAGACAGTGAATAAAATGTGAAAAGCGCATTAATATTTAAGATTTAAAAACAGAATAATTCATAACAATGGTCTGGGTCAGTTATCCTGCCTTCCTCCTGGGCTCCACGTGTAGCAACAGGTTGTTTACAATATCCAGAATCATGGCATATTGAACAGGGTTTGTTGATATCTCAAGGTCATGGTGAATAAGGGTGAATGTGTCCACTGCTCCTGTAACACAAAACAACACCACACCATTAAAGAATCATACTTGACTGAATATAAAATTGACTGTCAAAGAGAGCCAGTTCAACAATAATGTACATTAAAGCAGTGGTACACACCAGCTTGTTTCTTCAGCAGGTCTTCTTTCTCATGGGTGTTTCTCAGCTCTGGGGGTTTAATTTGTGTTGCCAGTTCAGGGTTTATATCATGACTGTAGCTGATGTAGTGCATCCGGCAGCTACATCGGGAGATGATTCGCTGAACCTGTTGAGTTTCATTGACCTGTGCAGGCTGATTCCAGTCTGTACAAGCAAGACAAAACAAGATTTTAGCTTGGAAAAGATTTAACAATTTTCCAGTCAGATTATTATGTCATCATACCTGTTGTGGTGCTAACCATTCCACCCACTGCCTGGCCACTCTCCATCAGCTCCAGCACAGAGTCTAGATTTCTCTGTCTGTGCTCTTCAATATTTTTAACCTGAATATAACAAAAATATTTAATATATAATAATGGGGGAATTCTAAATGGTAAATACTTGTATATACTTCTAGCCACAGCTGCCTGTCCTCATCCTCAGATGGATTGAGCTCCATAGTTGCAAAATACTGCATGCCGTCGAGCAGACAAGTCCATGTGGTCTTCTGTTTTAGAGTGTCATTGTACCAGGATGGATGGTGCTCACACTGAAGGAGCTGAGCCTTGGCTGCAGATACAAGCACACAGCCAGCGGTCTCTGTCCCACGCAACATCATCTGTACAAAAATATAAGACCTCCAAAAGTTAAAACTAATAAAACTAATAGAGTAAGTAAGCCATAAGTAAAAGAAGATGGAAAGAAAGTGGAATTGATGGATAAATACATGTTATTTTGCAAATCTTATTTTTCCTGATGATAAATGTATGTTTTGGAAAAAGATTAAAAGGTCAAGTTGAGATAAACACAAACAGCAAGCAAGGTAATTTGTCCATTATTATTACCTGACAGTTAACCAACTCAATGAACCAGTTCCGATTGTACACATCATCAGTTTGACAGGCTGCAATCCCACACAGCTGATCACTCACGCCAGAATCTTCTTCTGAGAACACCACAAATTTATCAGTTTCTTCAATTAGCTTCTGAAGCATTGAAGTTCCTATAAAGAGAAAGAACAGGCAAAATGAATGGTTAGAAATGTGATGATACTGGTTTTACAACATTAATATTGTTTATTAATAATATATTATAAAAACTAGCCCACCTTCATGTTTTTCTGCTCGACTGAGGGTGCCGCTGGTGGTAGGTGTGGTAGGGGCAGTTGTGGGGGAGTAGTTGGAAGGAGTGCGTTTCAGCTTCTTTGCCTGAACTTGAGTGTCGATCTTGAGTCCCTTCAAAGCTTCAGTGGAGAGGTTCCTCTTCAAAACAGAGGCCTTTTTGTAGCCATCATACAGAGCAAAGGCAATGTTCCTGTTTGTGGTGGTCCAGGATGCACGCAGATCCACAAGACGCAGTTTATGAGTGTAGGACGCATTAGTTTCATCTTTTGTGTTCACCTCCTGTGCAGAATGTATGGTTACTTACTAAAAATGTACTAAAACAGGTTTAAACTACAGTTGTGTTCATATTACCTCCTCCATGCGGTTGCTTTGCCGCTGGTAGCTCAGAGAGGACAAGCTGACGAGATGGGTTTTCTTGACCTGGGCATTGGGCTGGTGGTCTGCAGTCTCATCCCATGTGGAGGCCATCAGGTGCACAGTCACCTGAGACAACTCACTCACCATTTGAGTCACATTCCACTCTGAGATCAGCCTCCGCATCACAGTCCCAGCTGTCAGAGACAGTTCTGTTACTTAAGTTACTTAACCCAAATATACAAAAATATGTACAAGTACAACAAAACAGAGGGCATACCCTGTGGAATAAGCCTCTGAGCACCTCGAGTGAATACATGCCCTTTGCTACATTCTACTTGGACTCCTCTTTGTTGAGCAAAAGACGCCCAGTATAGCACCTGAGGTGAGAGACGCCAAAGTTACTCATATTTGGGGAGATATAGTAAATTAACATGTCCAAAACAACTTTAACATTAAGTTATTCTACTCACAGTTTAACACTGACCTGTAACTTGGGAAAAGCAGCTGTGTATGACATCTGTTTGTAATGCTGACCCAGCTTCTTGCGAACAGGTCTGAGGCTCTGAAAGAGCTTGCCTCTGCATATTGGCCGAGAGACACTGGTCCAAGTGGCCCAAAAGTTCTGCATCCAACGCAATGTGCTGCTGTACAGTAGGATTTTAGGTTGTACAAGCTCTGAAAAATAATACTTGTTAATACTTAAATTACAGATCTACAAAAATATAATAAACCCAGAAAAACCCACCACACCTGAGCCCTGATTAAGATCCATGGTGATGGAAAGATTGAGGTTTTCTGAGCGAAAAGCTCTGTAAGAGTCGTGTGGTTGTCCTGAAGTTACATCGGCGATACTGTCTGCACAGCACAGAGTCACTGCATGGTGATCATGAGGGTTTCCATGGCAAAGCCATTGAAGGTCAAGGGTCATACACAAGTTAGGTAATTGTAGAAAGCAGATATCATCATACCTATGAATAAAAACAGAACAAACTAGTAATATTACGATTTTCAGTTACTTTTAAGGTGCGTTAGTGTTTACTTTGAGGCGGTCCGAACATTAACATCCAAGTCACCCTTAAACACAAATTGCCCAGGGTTCCAGTCAAAGTTGAGCTTAGACCATTCCCAGTGCAAGTTTTCTGTGGTGTTGTAAGGGTCCTATAGCAAAAAATATTTTTACTAAATTATGCATTGTTTCAAAAAGCTGTTTTCCAAGTTTTGGCTTACTTCTGTAGCAAGCTGATGGAGATTTGCTTGCTCAATGTCCATTATCCAGTGGCCATGCAGAAGAAGCCGACTTTTGTCCCACCAAGCGAGGAGAGGTGAGGGGTCAGCACTTGGTTTGGTGAGCAAATCGACAGACTGACCAATTAGAGTCCAGGCAGGGTCCCAACAAGGTCCCCAGACAATGGTGTACAGAGAAATGGTTGCTGTATAAATAAAACAAAAAGGTATAAACAGTGCTTTAGATTACTCACAAATCATTCTCATGAACTGAGCAAAGTTCAGTGTTTGTTCTGGATTAAATATGACGAAAAAATGATTAGTCTAGTTACATTTAAAGTCATAATAGAACTTGAGAGGTGGTATATTCCTGTGCGCAGTCACATCTCCCCACGGTGGGCCAAGTGGGACAATCTCTTTGCGATGACCTCTTGCTAACCCATCTTGTTCTGTCCCAACAAGTCGACCAGAGAGCTGCCATTCACGGATTTCAAACAAGTATCGAGGGTAGTCCCGTATTCTCACTGTAAATGCGTAGAATAAAGCTATAAAACACTAAGTAAAACAATTGCAGAGAAAAAGTTGTTGAAACATACCCAAAAATGCTGCGAGTTTGAATTTGACAGCGCGACACCATTGCACCACCAGGGGGAGTCCTTCTCTTGGGAATGGGCTTATCCAATCGATGTCCCTCAGCTGCTCCCTCACCCTCTCTGGTCCATGAAGTGACTCATCAGCCAGGACCACCAGCTCCAGGTCTGATACAGTCCAGGTGAGCAGGGACTTCCTCATTGGAGTGTTGGCATAGAGACGGCGAGAACGCTGGATGTAGATCTCAATGTGTTTTTTCTCCAGTGAACTATACAGCTCCTCTATTTTTCTAGCAGGCAGAAGTTCGCCATGTTGCTTACGGAGATCAGCAACTTTCTTGTCAAGTAACTGTAGTCGCTTGGCACTTTCTTTACTCTCATCTTTCATTAGCTCGTAGTTGTCGCGCAGCTTAATTTCAAAGACATCGTCGAGGAAAACAAATGAAAACTGACTGATTTTAAACACAAGATCATGAGGTAATCGTTGAACATTAGTAGTCTGACTTTGGGACAGATGCAGTGTTTTCAACCATTTCTGAACACTAATGGCCATGTCGAATGTGTTGGAGAAATTATATTGGTAAGGAAATTCCACAGCCATTATTGGACAGGTCAGGACCCAGACACGATTGCACGGTGTGGTCAGGAAGGAAAAGGTGTCTCTGTGCAACTGCATTTCTGTTACTTCTGAATGCGTCTTAACATCAAGGGATTTAAAAGTGACAATGTTGTTTCCGTCAAAGTTAAAAATAAGAGATGGGGACTGCAGATGCATGGTACCAGCATGCTTTGACAGTAAAATAGCTTCTGCATTTAGCATAATGTAGTTTTCTTCACTCACATGGGCTGTGATGCGTGTACTGCCAAGCTCAAGACGCACGGTGAGACTTTTGTTTTGGCTTGAACCAGTTGCAGTTGGTATCCCTGGACTTTCCTTTTGAGTTCTACAAAGCATAAGCCAACATGCTTGAGCCTCCGTCATGTGTTGATATAAAACCATGTGATCTGAAGGTGCCCATTGTATTCTGAGCTCCTCTTGACATTGGACCTAAATCACAGTATTGTTAAGATCAAGGATGATTTGGACATTATTATTATTATTATTATGTGTTTGGTTACCTGAAATGTGTGAGTGGTGATATGATAACAAAAAACGACAGTGGTTAGTTTCAAAATCGGATTTGGAGTCTCAGCGGCGCAACAACACACTTCCATGTTCTCCTTCACTGTCTTGATGATTGACAGAGCAGCGCCTTGTAGTGTGATATTACAGGTATCACCAGAGCTCATAACACTTATTGTATCCACCCGCATAGACACAGCTCCTAAGACGAGAAAAAATAACCATCAAAATCCAATAGCATTGTTTTTAGATCTTATTGTGTGATAAATCCTACCAGCCAGATTAGATAGTGTGAAGACATTGACATCCTCCAGACAAAAGTCCAATTTAAAAAGGAAGTTGAGATGTGATGGAGTGGGTGGTTGGATTGTTGACTCTTTAAGGGCAGGTGCAGCAGAAACCTCTGAAAGTTGTTGGTCTTTTACAGGAGGAACAAGCAGTGACAGAAGGCGAGAGAGACACAGTGCACAGGTCTCTGATAGCTCCACTTGCAGCCCCTTTAAGCTAGATTCCAGATTGAGACATGGCAATTGATCACAAATCTCAAAGTGGGGGCGATTCAAACTCCCCTGGAAAAGAACAAGACAAAATCAGTTATTTAATTCATCATATGGTTGTTAAATACCACAAAAACACCTTTACCTTTAGAGTTAGAGAGTCTAGTATGAGGGCTTCTCCCCACACGTGTTTACCAGGCGGGTGTGGAGCCTGCTGGATATGGGAGCCTTGGCCCACTCTCCACCAAAAACTGTCCAGGACCAGAGAGGCCCGCTGGTGCACGTTCTGTGGCTCTGGTGACTCGTGGTCTGTTTTCATGTCAGGCAGATGCTTCAATTCTGAAACAGTGATTATTTAAAAAAAGGGTTTTGTGAGTCATACATTACTACATGACATGAAAACTTTGAGTTGCCTGTAGTTTCATAAATGCATTTTGAACTTCAGGACTTATTTATAATATAAACGTATGTATTTGCAATTGATACAGCTGATTGCAGCTGAGGTCTAACTGATTGAGCACTATTGTCAGAAGCTCTATTAGACTGAGCTTTTTTTTAAACACAATATGGCGAGAAACAGATGACTTGGAACTACAAATGTTGATGATTATTATGACCGCATTATTAGCATTAGCCAACTGTTTTCAGGTAGTCACTCTAACCTTTTTGTTAAAAAAAATCTAACACCTTGTCAGGACCATGAACACTTGTATTGATCACATGCCCTTGAAAATGTGTTGTTTTCAAATTTGATATTTACAATCTTACAACAATTTTTTCTAATGTATGCATTGTGTCACCATGGTACCTCCTACATTTATCTCTAATGGTGGAATGAACATGAAACCAGTGAAAAACTACCTCAGGTTAAAGTAATGCTTAGATGTTGTATTGACAAAGCTGTAGCTAAGGCGTGTTTAGTTAATAAATAACACTCACAATTTCCAAACCACCTTATCTAACCTTGAGTGCCATTATGCATTAAGCTCTTCTAGATGAAACAAAAAATAGAAGTAGCAAAAAGGCAACAGTTAGTACCTGCATTAACAGACAGGAATCCTAGTGCAAAAGGTGTGGTGTCCCCCAGTTGCACAGACACATTCACATTGGTAACACTAGACGTGAGCATTACAGGAGCGTCCAGGTGAGGGAAGCGCCTAAGGAGGAGGATGAGGTTGGGGAAATAAACTAGGGGACTACATAAATAATGTAATTAAAGTTAAGAAAAAGGATAGTACATGAGCACATGGGTCAGAGCAAAAATAGAAAGAGATACATATTAAATTATAGAACATTACATTTACCTTTCTGCCAGGTTAAAAATAAGATATTCCAGTAATACACTTAAAAGCTCCACTGTGTAACATTTCAGTTAAATAGACTAATATGAAAGAATTAATTTAGCAAAGCATTTGCAAGGTATGGCTTTAACATATAAATAAGCAGATAGCATGCCCATCACCAAAAATGTTATGCAGTGAAGCTTTAAGTTGAATGTCAACTGCCACTTGCCTTTTTCTATGTGCAGTTTTTCTCTCCAGTAGTTTTTCCCATGAAAACAGATTAAGCCAATGGGAAAACTCTTGATGACGGTAGTGTATGATACAGGTGTTGACAGTGAAATAGCAGGCAATATCCATGGATGAAACCTTAAACAAGAAGCTTGTTAAATATTTGGTTATAATTCAGAATGTGATTGGCAAAACTGCTATCTCACTTGCAGTGATGTCTTCAGTGTGTTCACACAAAGAATCCTTTGTCTACTTTGGGAAAGAAGAAGTCCATCTGCCAAGGGATAAATTATCAAATCAGCACAGTCAATGATCTTTAAGCACAAATATAAATGGTACTTTAAACAAACCTTCCAGTAGGATATGGATGTGACTTTGGGGAAAGCTCAGCTCCGGTGTAAAGCTTTTAAGTGGATGCTGTTCGTTGTCTCGTCCATAGCAAAGTTTCAAAGACTTCAGAGTCCAGTTCAAGTGCCTAAAAATAACAAGTACAGAAAGTATCCAATTCCTGCTTTTCTTTTTTGTATTTGTACAATAAGGGATCTGTATGTTGACTGTAATAAAAGAAGTTGATGTAATATGTAATGTAACTACAACATATTCATAATGCATGAGATATGTTATGCAAATTAATCAATGTGACCACAAATATTTACAAAATTGCACAAAATCAACAAGAAAGTTTGACTCACCTTTTCTGGCTGTGCATAGACAGAGTTACATTTGTATTATCAAATTCCACATTGACTTTCTCAGGAATGAGCTTATGAAACTGTTCCACAGCCTCTGTTTGAATAAACTCGCCATCTTCACAAACTAACATAAAAACAATAACATTCACCATAACACTGATTTTCAGTAATTCACTTGAGTAATTGACTTACTGGAGTTGTCATTAGCTGATATGGTTTTGGTGGGAGTAGAAGGAAGCACGAGCTGACTCAGGAAAAGTCCTTCATGTAGCTCTCCTATGAGCGTCCTCACACATAGAGATAAACAGCCCGGCTTCAGATCAGGCAGGCTCACATCACCTGACAACCACAGACTCACAGCAACCTCAGCCAAACATATGTCCTACAAAAGAAAAATAAAATAAAAGCCAAAGTTACATACTCAGCACATTATATGTCAAAAGTTAAAAATGCCTTACCAGTTGGCTGCTTTTCAGAACTTTACTGCTTAGTTGCCCCACAGAAAAATCCCATGACAATCTTAGACAAAACAAAAATGTAGTGAGTAAAAAAACAAGAAAAATAATATAATGTATATAATTTTATCTTACTTTTTTGTTTGATGGTCAAGTAGTAAAGTTATGCCAGTGATCGTCATATGCCATAATGACTCTGACAATGCGAGATTCAGGACCATAATATTGATTGAGCTGATGTGGAATGATAGCAGCTGAAATTTTATGAGAAAAAACAAGTAGTAGTTCAGTGGCTAACCAATATTGTAAAATTAATAGTGATTATACTGATAAGGCAACATACTTGTGAGAAAAAGCGAAGTAAAGCTGGGTTGAGTGACATTTTTCCAGATTTCTTTCCATGGCTCTTTTTCAGCACTGGACTCACTGGGGAGTGCAAGTCAAACCTTATCCGAGTTTCTCCAATACATAATCCCAAATATCTCCTGCAAAAACATGTTTGTAGGTGACATATGATACATACTGTTGAATATCAGGTTCAACAGCATGATACTCACGGCAGTCCTGGGTTAAACAGTTTACTTGATATCCATATTCTGTCAATTTCCTATCACATATACAGACAATTGTTAGAAAATTTAACCACGTTTCTTAAGCATCTAAATAAACTTTGGGTATGAGTTTGTATAAAGTAACATATTATTTGTGCTTACCAACGTATGCTGAGGCTGAAACTGGAGGACTACTCCATTTATAGAAAACAGGCCAAATGAGTTGATTTTTAACTCGGCATTAAAGGAAGCTCTAAAATATTTTATAGCCAACCTGCATAGAAACCACCTGCAAACAAGGGATATGGGGCGTATAAATAACTTTTCAAGACTTACAGTAAAACTTGCAGAATACATATCAATACCTGCACACAACCCATAAGAAGAAGCATCCGAAAATAAATAAAAGAGGTAGAGCTGTTAGAAGTAGAGACATCATGCCGCGGATATGGTGAACATGCTGCGGCTGCTCCTCTATCTTCTACCAGCTGTTGTTGCACGGAAGGCTGCTGTCGAGAGCAAGTCCACTTTAGAATAAACAAGAACCAAGTTTACTTAAAATACTGTCTCTATTAGCAAGATATGTGTGTTGTGCTTATTATTAGATTTGAGATTAAATAACCTCAGCAGCCAACGTTAAGGCTGCATTTAGTGAAGAAAACTATGAAGAAAACAAGGCTGGCTAAAGTGTTAGCAATACGGAAAAGCGACATTATTGCCAAAATAATGTTAAGACAAATGTTGACAGTCAAACAAAAGTCCATCTATATGGACGGTAGTTCAGCTCAAATAGCCTCGCACATGAAATAGTTAAAACATTTGCAACCGCGTCACCCCAAAAATCAGTAGCCAATCTGTGCTGGTAACGGTGTATGCTAATGCTAAGGACCTAGCTCAGATGGCACTATTGCACTGGTAACTTACACTTTATATAATAAAGGTTGCATGTAAGCCGTAATGAACCCACCTGGCATGTCAAAAGTATCACCCTTCGTAAAAGAAGACACCTAAGGAGATGCAGATTTGTAGTTTGGGGAGAAGTAAACAGTGATCTGCGGTCCGCCCTTCTGCTTTGCTGGCATCTCATGTCTCAGCTCCAGTCCGCACTGGAGAGGCTGGAACAGGGCCAAACTGCTCTGATCTCACCAAAGCGTTTTTAATTCGATATAAACATACAAAAATAATACATTTGAAAATTCTTAATCAAGTTTATTTCATTCATTACTATGGTACATTGTCATAAGTGTGAAATAATAATAATACATATAATTATAATAATAATTATTATAATTATAAT
>KN496753.1:533-16020 GCA_000787155.1 Scartelaos histophorus | reverse complement strand
AAACAGGTAAATATGTTTACTTAAATAGATCATGTGCTACTTTTACTTGAGTAATATTTGGTCCCTGTATTTGTACTTTTACTTAAGTAACCAAATTGAGTACTTCATCCTCTGCTGATGTAATGCGCTTTGAGTGATTTTAAAGGTGGAAAAGCTCTTTATAAAAATGTTATTGTTGACTGTTTTTCCATTTACTGTGGACCATCCTGCAACACAATATAAAACTATCTGGTGTAAAGTTAACATGTGCTGCCTGAAAAGTTACAAAACCTCCTCCAGACTAAGTTAGGGGGCAGATCTGTGGGGTAAAACAGATAAAGTTCAGCCTTAGAATTGCCATTAAACAAAAGGTAAACGGTTTGGAGATGCAGACTGAAGCGTTACTCCCAACACGTGAGAATGACACAAAACACAGCTCCAGATCTGTTTTTGATGAGTTACCGGCAGAATCTCAGAACCGGTATGTTTTCCTGCGTCTTGTCAGGTGAGGGCGTGTCCGGAGTCTTTGTTTCACGCTAACTCACCTCTTTAAACCATAACACTACATAGTTGAGTGACAGGACGCAGAACCTTCTGAAATATCCATCAAACGCACATCTCTGCAGCGGAAGACCTGTCAGTGGCGAGTATGTGAAAGCCATTGCTCGTGCGCGGGGTGGCTGTGCAAACATGCGAGCGCCTCTGCTAAACCAGTCTGATGATCTTTGGTGAGGTTTAGGGCCGGGACAAGGAGCGGATGTAAATCATAACGTCAAAGGCCAGCGCTAAGAAAACATCCTGAGAGCGCGCACACATATACAAAACACAGATACACAAAACAGTGAAAGTGTGTCACATGGTTTATCCGAACAGGAAAGGTATGTAAACTTAAGTGAAGAGGAAGCTTGGAGACATTTAAAGGAGATCTATTAGGCTTTTGTGTGTTTAATGTGTGAAAGTGTGTGACGGAAAACTCCACTACACCAGCACTGAGCAAAACACCTGAAGACATTTCATTATTCCAGCTTCACTTGTCTGCAGAAAATGCATGAATCTACAAATATAAGAATAAATAGTAGCACTGCTTTTAAAATAACTGATGAACTTTATTTGCTTGGTAAGTCCAGAATCTCTGTATTTCATATAAAAATGGATATCAGTCTGGTCTTTGCTTCAGGAAGCTTCACCGGTGACCAGACTCATAAAGTACTGAAGAAATATGTATCCTGGACATTTTAGCCAACAAAAAAAGACTAAAATAAAAGCTGTTCTTGCATTCTTACTGAGAGACTTGCATCTGAGGAGGGCCTGATCTCACTAAGCAAGACCGGCCCCGGGGAGATGGACATTCCAGGTGCCGCGGTGCCACAGTTGTTATTGTTGCTGTGGCAAGACACTTCACCCAGTAATAAAGTGGAGTGTGTGTGAGTGATGGCAGCGATGGGAGGGGCCAGTCTGTCCCAGGGCAGCTGTGGCAACAATATCCACTTTCCAGTCCACTTTATTTCTATAGCACATTTCATAAACAGCAGTTTCCAAAGTGCTGCACAAATACAGACTAAAAGCCACAATAATAATATAATAATAAAATAAACGCTCATTAAACACAGATTAAAACATATTAGTCCTAAAACAATAAAGCGGTAAAATCAAATAAGAGCAAAGCCATAAGATAGCAATAATAAAAAAAAACCCAAAAACATAAAATACATAATAAATAAAAGACACTGAGGACCACACAACTCATGCGGTGTTAAAAACCAGAGAATAAAAGTGAGTCTTAAGACGAGACTTAAAACACTCGACAGTGGGGGCAGTTCGGACATGGAGGGGCAGGGGGGCAATAGTATCTTCCCATCACAGAGTGTCTAGTGAATGAACAGTGCAGTGTAAATGCTTTGGGTATTTTAAAAGGCAATGATAAAATGCAATAATTAATGAATTCCTAATTTAATGTTCCCATGGAAATGTTGTCCGTTAGGTTATAATATTCCACAATAGGTTTTAACTGGTTTTAACTTTCTATCTCCATGAAAATCCCTGAAATGATACAGATTATGTGCCACCTCCAGAATGATACTCACTGTAGCTTTAATCGAGAATGCAATATCACTCACTTTTAGTTAGTTTAAGTTAGTTTCACTTCATAAGGGACAGTTTATCAATAGTAAATTAAGAAGGATTTGTGCTTTAGAACTACTTAGTTAAGGGTTGGTTTTAAAAGTCAGGGTTTAAAAGCATCACTATATTTGTTTATAGACAGCATATAAAAATACATGTGGTATATTTAGTTTTATATTTGAATATTTGACTGATTCTGACCCCCTGGAGGGCAGCTGGATTGTGAATATAAGACGCAGTGCAGGTTTTGACGGTGCATCTTCATGGTTGTGTAGTCCTTGAGATTTAAGAATGAGAACGGTGAATGGGAGCTTGGTTTTCTAATTTGTCTCTCGGACAAAAGACGACTCTGGATTTCAAATCAAGGCCAATCAAACCAGGGCTGATTAGTCCACTTTATAATTGTGATTGGGTGGAAATGTTCCGCTTTTTTCACATAATAAGAACAACCTTGTGTTTCTTTCACTAAACTCCAGTGACTTTGTAATTGTTTGACTATATCTCCTATCTGTAGAGGACTTGGGCCAGACAAAAGAAACCGCTGTTGTTCTAATTATGAAAACATGGCTAAAACGTACTCTGATCTACATTACTTCATTGTATCTGTAACTTGTAACTTGTATAATGAATAAACCACATTTCTTATGGATCCTGACAGTTTGCAGCTGTGGTTGGATCGTCTCATGTTTGGTCAGAGGGTTTTCATGGCCTATTGTCCTTTATTATTCTGTTCAATTCCAGAAGAAACCGGCTGGTCTGGCAAGTATATTATAGTATAAATCAAATACCCAAACTTTCAACCCTTTTGGCGAGTGATCAAACATGAAAACAATCCAGCGGCTGAAACTATTTTTTTCATATTCTAGTGTATAAATATCTGCGTAACGTCTGTCATTCAGGTCGATTCCATTGCAAACGGAAATTGTATTATGTCGACTGCACAAAAGTTTTGGAGTGAATACGTTTGACGCTCATCCGAGTCTTCTTCGTTTGTGATACCGGTGAGTCACTGCCTTTTATCTGTCTGAAGGTACGAGCTAAAACTGCACTGAAACCACACCCCAGAAGTGCACAAAGAAGTTCAAATGATCATCAATCATACGTGTGGTGATTCAAAACAAAAAAGCCCTATATCATGCTGAATTGACTCTCCGAAAACATACCTGGAGTTGTTTTTTTGTTTTATTCACGCATGTTTGAGTGACTCATTTTGGTCAATGGTCACATTTTTATCCAGCGCTTTTCCACCTCCACCGCTCAAAACACTTTACACATACACTCACAAACCAATGTATACACTGAGAGCGAGGTGGGTTAAGTGTCTTGCCCAAGGACAAACCAACAATATCAAAAATACAATACTAAATACAATCATTCAATTAAATACTGTCCCCACTTTTACTGGACTTGGACCTTGAGTGTCCAGAAAGGCACCTAACAAGTAAAATTCTTCTTCTTCTTCTTCTAAATACTGTCCCCACTTTTACTGGACTTGGACCTTGAGTGTCCAGAAAGGCACCTAAAAAGTAAAACTCTTCTTCTTCTTCTTCTTCTTCTTCTTCTTCTTCTTCTTCTTCTTCTTCTTCTTCTTCTTCTTCAAAATTCTTCATAATTCTTCTTTTTCTTCTTCAAAATTCTTCTTCTTTTTCTTCAGAATTCTTCTTCTTCAAAATTCTTCTTCTTCAAAATTCTTCTTCTTCTTCTTCTTCTTCTCAGACTGCACCGTTCCAACAATTCCAGTGCTGAAATTATCCAAAATATCCCCTTGATGGTGCATGGAGTTCAAAAACATAATGGAGCTCTTCCTTACCACATGACATCACAAGGTGGCAGAGAGCTTTTTCAGTTTTCAGAGAAGTAATCAGTCTAAAAATGCAGGATTTGTGTGTTAAACATGTGTGACTGGAGCAAAACAAAACTCTGGGTTTGTTTTTGATGAGGAAACATTATAACGTAGATCAGAAAATATCAATATTAATTTAAAGGCGCATTGTGTAACTTTTCTGGTAGAGGGTCCATGAAATGCTTTTCGTCATTGGCGATATTATTGCTTTATTATGTAATGTCTCACAGTATCTCCATGGAGACCAAACCAGCTCAAGTTAGAGGTTAGATCTGTGGAGAGGCGACCCCGCTAAGTCAAAATTCCTGTTTTTCTGGGTATTTTTGAGCTATAAAACCACCTGTAATGTAATAAATGTAAAGTAAAGCTGTTTAATGTCACACTGTGGAACATTCCAAACAGAGAAACGACGATTGATCGACTGAAACGAGCATGTGGCATAACCCTAAAATCGTTAATGAAACTTTTTGCATGCTAAAGTATTAACGTCGAAGCGCCACTCAAACCCCCACCGCAGCTAAGGTCCAGTGACGCTGCAGCAACCCAAACCTCCCACTCTCCGGCTCCTATAGGGCCTGTCTAATTTGAGGAGGAAGTGGACGGCATTATGGACGGATGAACGGTCACGAGAAGTGAGCGGACAGCAGCATGGCGCAGTAAAACAATGTTAAAAGTGTGCTCTGAGCGCTTTTCTTATAAATCAAACATGAGGGGCCGGACCGTGGCATGCACACGTGGGCCTGGAGCAGCACTTTGAACTGGGATCATGTGGAGCTAAAGCCCGAGCTAGCTCCACGCGCGTTCAGCTTCAATGGTGCATTTAAAAGGGCTGTTTTCAAACCCTCGCAATCAAAGTTTACTCCGCCACGGACACATGCACCAAGTTTAGATGCTAAAAGTCGATATGAATCATTCTGAAAACGTATTTTTTTTAGCAATTTGTTACCGAAATACGCGTAAAGATGTCATTTTAGTTCATAGCGGTTAGCATTTAGGCGTGGCGCAACCTGGGCTATTAGCGAAGCAGGTTAGCGCAGATTGCAATTAGCGGTTCACCTTTCTGAAGGGTCAGTGAATTGTGGGAGGAAGTCAAGGAAAAAATGCGCAAATAAAATGGTATTAAAATCCAATGGACTATGGATAAGACTTTTATTATTTACAGTGTGTCTAATGTTATATGGATTTTCAAAGCGCGTATGCTAGCCACGTGTAGAAAAGATGCTAGCTGCAAAAACGATTACGCTAAAGACTAGTTTGATCCTATTTTTAATTGTTCTTGAGATATACCACATGTTCGTTAGTGTGTCGGTATGCTTTTGTTCTTTGGATCATTATTTTCATTTTATTTTCATATTTATTTTATTTTCTTCATTTTATTCTTAACATTTTGAATTTAAAAAGTGATCTAAAATGATTTAAAGGTGTATTGTGTAACTTTTCTGGTGTAGGGTCTGTCAAATGTTTTTCTCCATGGAGACCAGACCAAGTTACAAGTCAGATCTGCGGAGAGACCACCCGCTCACAGTCAAAACAGTTTTTCTAGATATTTTTGAGCTATAAAACCACCTGTAATTGATTAAATGTAAGGTAGTTTAATGTCACACATTCATATACCAGTGTTTGCAGGTACTGAGGGTGTGGTGGGTTAAGCATCTTGCCCAAGGACACAAAAATAACCAAACCACCAACTTTTGGATCAACAGGCAAATGCTCTGCTACTGTCGCCCTATATGCTTTTGTTGTAGGGAGTATTATACCTCTGATGATGTAGGCGAAGATAACATGAATTAAACTTATAGTGAGTAACGTTAAGATCAATATTTCATTAAAACAGAAATGTGTTGTATATATATTGATTTTTTCTTTCCTTTTCTGTACCTTTTTTATGTTATTTTTTAACTGTCCGAATTGATTTCATTTTTTGATAATATCTGGATTTGAGATTATTTATTTTTATTTATTTATTATTATTATTAAGGTTTGATTGCGTGATCTATAAATCTTATATGCATATACTGTGATTCCTCAATAAAAATATATATTAAAAAAACAAACTAGGTGAACATTTTAGGATTTTTGAAGTCAAACATTATTTCCAACTGATCCACACAGTCTTTTTATAAAATATTATGAGTTCTCATTTATTACAATCGAATCAGCTACGTTAAAATTTTGTTCTTTTACTTCTGGAAAACTTAAATTTCCCCTTATGTTTTCAACTAAATTGTAAATAATATTTTTTATATTGTGCTTTTCCACCTTCAAGCCATTCAAAACCTCACCACTGACACTGGAGACGAGGTGGGTTAATCTTGCCCAAAGACACAACAACAGCATCCCTCTGTTGACAATGTTAATGTCAGGAGCTGGATCAAAGCTGCCGCCCTATACATGACAACAGGGCCTGTATAGAGGAAAATCCACATGTACGGTTCTGTTTTATCGCCCTCCTCCCTGCATTAGCTTCCTCTCATCTCAGTTTTAACAATGACTTTTGACTCTTTTGATCCGCCCGAAGACATTTTTCATCCTGTCATTTACAAGCTGTCTCTTTTCAAAGCATCACAACATCCTTCTTTAATTGCCGGTTGCTAACAGTGTCTAACGCGTAAGATAATACTGTAATTTCTGACTTCTGACACACAGAAACCCCACCCTGCTTTGCAAATCCAACTCGTAATTAAATAAAAAAATGACATAATATTTCTCCTCGCAATGTCGCTGTTAAAATTCTGCAAGGCCCTAATCCGTTTCTATTGTCTGTGCACCTATATTACGATCTGCATACAAAGGCCACTTCAAAAGGTTGGGTAACTTTTGAAATTTTCGTTTTAGCGTCCAAGTAATCGCCGCTGCCCTCTTTTGTGTGCGCATAAAACGGCGTCTAAAAACAGAAAAGAAAGGAAGCGCGGAAGAATAAAAAGTAAAAAGAAAGAGAGGAAGCCACAGTATCCTGCAATGAAAAGGGAGCAGCAAAACAATGACATATTTGGGATGCTAAGAATGCTGGCTATGTACTATTTAAAGGCATTAGTCACTGGTTTAGAAGAGATTTTCCCCGCGAGGTGCTTTTTATGTTGTGAATGACAGGAAGAGGAAAGGGAAGTGATAAGTGACTAAACTGGGATGTGGCGCTCCCATAGACGAGACTGGAGACGGGGGAGTGGGTGGAAAAGCTGAGAACTTCCCAGAATAGAGTTTATTCTATGACAAAGTTCCACCGAAAAAGGTTCATGTGATGTAAGTTTTGACATCATGGCGCAGGTGGAAAAAGGATATCTGTTTTACTTCTTCTCCTAGATCAAAGTACGCAGGGTCCACCGTTGTTTTAATGGTGGATTGCGTAACTTTTCTGTTCTGGTGAAGGGTCCGTCGAAAGCTTTACGTCATATTTAACATGCGCAGACTGAAAAGGTGCAGGCTGAAGCTTGAGATCAGTTCATATTCATAAATAACGTAAGAGGAAACAAAAAAAATCTATAGCACAAACTAAGTATCATAATTCACAGAGTTTAGGGTTAAAACGATAAAAACAAAATAATTTATCGGAAGTGCATTTTATTTAAACGATGACGCCATTTTTGGGACTTAAAAACACAAAAATTTGAAACTTCCCTCCAGAGTTGAAAAGTTGAACACGCTCCACTGTAGCTTTTCCATCTACACTGCACAAAACGCAAAACTCTGGTTAGATCTGCTCATGTCACGTACACGTTTATGAACAATAGTGTATCACAGTGCCACCTAGCTGCCTGGCATGCACCCAGTCGAATTCCAAATACTTTTGCATCACCGTATGCGCGCAGATTTCCTTCCGAAATCGTCTAAACGCAGAAAAAAAGTGAAGATGCGATGCCACTTTTGCGTCTTCTGTTCAGACCGTCATCATATAAACATAGCTTTAAACTTTTTTTTTAAATTGAGAAAAGTGATGCACAATTTTAGGTCTTTTGTACAATTGTTCCAGATATACAAAATTTCATTATTCAGTGTTCAGATTTTTTTTTTTTAACATATTCTGTAATGATTTGATTTGAACGAAGAGATTGTGGTTTATTTTGAACATGATTTTCAAAGTGTAAAGGTCGACTAAATTGTAAAATTTCAGTTTAAAATATAAATAATGCATTGCTTGGTTCATTATAAGATGGTTATTATTACTGCTTTCTCTGGTATTTTTCAAAGTGGTATTAAATCTTTCTATCTACATGAAAACCAAACTAGAGCAAGTTACAGGTCACATCTGTGGAGAGGCGACCTCGCTCTCGAATCTCTAGTTAATTTTTTGTCCATAATTAGATTTTTTTTTTGTCTTATTATAACGTACCCATATTTACTTTTACGGTCACATTGTCGTCTGTTCTGTTCCTTGGAAAACCAACTTCCTCTGAACATTTCGTTTATGTTTTTAGTCTTTGGCCCCGATTGTGCAGATGTGGACCAGTCATCCATTTAACAATTGAAGTCTAAACCGTTTCCTTTGCCTTTAACGTCACCGAGCTGACCGCGACATCACCCTAACACGTTGACCAAAAACCTGTGAGAATCTAGTCACCTTTAGCTCTGTGAGAGTCCCGCCGCCGGACACTAATTTTAGCCTGAAACTTGTGTGAAACAGGAAAATGTCGGCCCATGACTTCATCAGCTGGTATATGAGTTATTGTGGATTCTTCCGTCATTGCTGTTGCTTTGTTTTGACGGGAATGACAGCTGAGCAGATACACAAACTTCCTGTTTTTTGGACGTGGTTGGGTTTGTTTGCTGGTACCACTGGTGGATGAAGTACTGCATTGTGTCACTTTGGTCATATGTCCATCATCTTCTTGTTTTATCTTGTGTCTACCTTATATTTATTCACTTATCTGTCTAAAAATCCCTAGAAAAACAGGCAACTTGGTCTGGTTTGGTCTCCATGGAGATAGAAAGGTTTAATGCCATACAGGCATTAACAGACAAAGCAAAAACATCTAAGTGGAGAAAAGTAGGTGATGGACTCTCCACCGGAAAAGTAACACAGTGCACATTTAAGTATAGATATAGTATAGATTTAGATAAAAATACCACATGAAAAAAAAAAAAAAATCAACTTATGTAAAAGTATTGAAGTACCTGTTTAAAAATGTACTTTAAGTGTAAAAAATAAAAGTATTTAGCAAAGATTTTTAGACCAATGAACGCATCAAATGTAGTGATTTTGATCTAAAAATAATTTATTTTAATTGATTAAATTGATGTTTTTGTGTATTTGGTTTGGTCAATGTGGGAATCTTAACTCTAATTAAATGTACTAAAAATAAATCTCTCAATTACTTTTTACTTCAGATCTAAAATGTAGTGGAGTAGAAAGTACAGACATCTGCTATTAAATGTAGTGAAGTAAAAAGTATCCACTGTAAAATGCACATGAGTAAAGTACAGATACCTAAAGATTGTACTAAAGTATTTATACTGCGTTACCTTCCACCACTGGCAGATACAAAGAGGACGGAGCTCAGAGGAACAGACAGTGATTCACAATGTCACACTCACATTGTGCACTGTGAGACTCGCAGGCCCACGGCTCCACTGTCTCTGGGAAGAACTCACCCCCATGATGTAACGGCTTATGTGGGATTATATTAAGCATTATTTGGACTTTTAAAGGAGAAATCATGACGCCGTTAATAAAATAACAGTCATCGTTTGCTTAAATTAGCATTTCGGTTGATTCATGCATGGTTGAGTCATTCTTTCCTTTTACGTAAATAATAATTCTGACTTATTTGACACTAGTCCCATGCTATTTTTGCTCCTTATTTAATTTTATTTTTATTTATTATTCCCATTTGCTTTCTGTTAGTATATTGCACTGTTAAATGTGAGTTACTGTGCAAAAACAATGTCCTTTTTTTCAGTTAAAGTCTAAGCATTTGAAGGTGGCATACTAATACAAATCTACCCCCTATCTCCGCCCACTTTGCTGTACTTACGTAGTTGTATTTGTAGTTATTCATTATATTCATTCTCCTAACAGGACCTACACTTCATACTTAAATATTTTATGGTTTATCTCCATAGGGTGGAGCAGTGACTCTACTCCGAGCTCGATTTTTGACATTTTTATTGACGTCAAACGGTGGACGATTTCAAGAAAAGTAAATTCAAATGAGATAATATCGAATTAACAAACAGAATATCTGATTTAATAACTGAAAACAAATGCTTAGACCTGTCCCACTGAACCCCACAGAGATCTCCTCACGAACTGATCCCGTCTCACTGTGAAACTCTCAAATCAAACCCAGGTGAAGTTGGACGGACGTGGACATCAGAGGCCCTGGGCTGCTCCCCCCTCGTGTAAGATGACACTGTACCCCTGCTAAAGCTACACTACGGGACATGCCCTCCGGAGCTGAGACGTGACATTAGGCCCGGCTGTTTGGGGCCATCCTCCGGTAAAGTATGCACAGTACCACAGTAATGGCGCCTCTTTCAATACATGGAAAACAGCGACGGACTTTGTGCAGTAAGTTTTCTCACTGGTTTCAAATGTATTGTTTCTATGCCCAGAGGTATTGAAGGTTTATTTTCTTTCCATCGACTCTCATGATCCAAATAGACCCTTTCAAACCTTATGTCGTCAGAATGTCCAAAATTCTGGACTGGAGGAAATAAAGTTAACATATTTACAGTGATTAACAGATGAGCAAACTTAAATGCTAATGGTTTTATGATATTATAACAAAAAATAAGCAACTATTTTGAATTTCTAAGCTACAAATACATAGATTCTTAGCTTCTCTGTTAAGAAGGATGGAAAAAGTGTTTAAGTTTTTAACCCTAAAATAGTATTTGGGCATCACAAAAAGTATAATTTATGATGAAATGTGTAATATATCTGTAGATGAAGTGAAAAACTGTAGTGGGCTCAACACTTCTGTAAGAATTTGTCCAGTAAAACAGGAAAATGTGGATTTTGCCTTTATAAAAATGCTTAGTGTTGATGGTAAAGAAATAACTTAAAACACAATTTTAAGTGTTTTTAAACTGGGCTGGTGGATATGAGACGCTTTCATTTACCAAATTCTCCTTGATTTTTCCTTGATATTCTGAAATTAATCCTAGTTTTCCCATAAAAGTCACTTTGTTCGCTTTGCTTCTAGCTGCCTCCATTCCGTAATTTAGAATATTTTTGTTTACAGTTTTTCAAAGGGTTTATAAAATACATTGGAAAAACCCAGGAGCCTGATTTAACAATTTATAGCTTGACCCTAAAGCTTTTTCATTCAACTATTCTTATAAAAATGTTTTGAAAAGGCCTTTTTTTGGATCACTTACTCACTTATTCATTTCCATACAGCTGAACTAAGAACAATGACATACCCACCAGAAAAGTGTCCACAATGTGCCTTTATGACCATTATTTTTATTAAAGCTTTGCCTTTTTTATAAAGTCTTACCCATATTTACTTTTACGGTCGTATTGTCGTCTGTTCTGTTCCTTGGAAAACCAACTTCCTCTGAACATTTCGTTTATGTTTTTAGTCTTTGGCCCCGATTGTGCAGATGTGGACCAGTCATCCATTTAACAATTGAAGTCTAAACCGTTTCCTTTGCCTTTAACGTCACCGAGCTGACCGCGACGTCACTGACCAAAAACCTGTGAGAATCTAGTCGCCTTTAGTTTTGTGAGAGTTCCACCGCTGGACACTAATTTTAGCCTGAAACTTGTGTGAAACAGGAAAGTGTAATAATAGAACAACTAAAATAGCGTTGCAGTGTACAAACAGAACACAATAGGAATGAACAGGCTCTCATGATTCAAATAAAACCCACTGAAAAACCGCAGAGCCTGATTTGACCATTTATAGTTTGACCCCAAAGCATTTTCATTCAACCATTCTTATAAAACTGTACCGAAAAGGCCTTTTTTGGATCAGTTATTCCGTTCATTTCCGTACAGCTGAACACACGGACTTGCATTTCGATTTATCAGGTCCGGTCTCCTTATAGGGACTCGTCAAGGTGCTCCGGCTCACCCTGTCCCACTTTATAGGCCCCGCCCCTTCGGACTCAGCGCCGGGGAGACCGCTGTCAGCACTTCCTCCCGGATCAGCTGACGGATATGCATCGAGCTTCCTGTCGATGGAGGGGGGGGGAAGAGGTGGAGAGAGATGTAGAGATACAGGGAGGGGAAGAGGAGGAAGAGATAGAGCTGTGTCAGTTTTACAGTAACGTCGGCAAAGCACATGTTTTAGGATGAAACCGCAGGACAAACCAGACCGGCATTTTTGAGGATATTACATTGACTTCTTGGAGAACCTTCCCTTAACCATACTCAATATTAGAGGCAAAACATAGCAAAGTAAAAGTAGTAAAGCTATCTGTACACGACTCAAAAGTAATACAGTTTGAGACCTGCTGAAAAGACTTTTTAAAGACCTTTTAACAACTTTTCATAATTTAAGCAAACATTAATATACAAAGAAAAACAGCTAAAAAACAAATTCCATTGTTTCTATTGAACAAAATTCAGCACAAATCTATCAAAATCACTATATTTGAAGCCTTATAAAACCTCAAAGTCTTGAAATACTTTTACTTTTTTTCTCTTTAAATACATTTGAACTTGGGACTTTAATTCTTTTACTTAAGTAGTTTTATTCTCATGTGATACTTCTTTGTTCCAGTGTCTGTACTTTTACTTAAGAATTGCTTTTTTCATGTGATATTTCTTTGTTTTAGTCTCTACTTTTATCTAAATAGTTGTTTTCATCTGATACATATTTGTTCCAGTATCTGTACTTTTTGTTAAGTAGTTTCTTCCATGTGTTATTTCTTGTTCCAGTATCTGTACTTTTTGTTAAGTAGTTTCTTCCATGTGTTATTTCTTGTTCCAGTATCTGTACTTTTTGTTAAATAGTTTTTTTCATGTGTTACTTCTTTATTCCAGTATCTGTACTTTTAGTTATGTGTTTTTTTTCATGTGTTACTTCTTTGTTCCAGTATCTGCACTTGAGTACTTTTTCTACCGTTGTTCCATATTCGCCTAAACCCTAACCTTGACCTATATTAACCCATATCTGCATTTAAATTATAGACTTTTGTTCTAATAATAAAGTGCTGACGTCGTGAGGAGCTTTTTTTTCCGTTACAGAAGCAGGTCCTCATATGTGTATTTCAGTCCCCACAATGTCAAAAACAGCCACCCACGCATCTGAACACAGAGTTTTAATTCAGTCTGGTCATGTCGGTCTGAGCATATTTTTAAATGCGACATAAAAGGACATTGTGTGGTGGTATGAGCATTTTTTTTTAGAATTAAATATTTCAAAACCAAAACATAATATAAATGTTATGTTTTTTTCCACATACAATTGTTTCTTCCTCATCAAATTTGGTCACAGAATTTAAACAGTTTTTTGTCCAAGAGGTTTAATCACTGGATATGTGCCTTAACATTACAGGTTCTGATTATTTGCTGAATGTTTCCTCCTGCTCTTCAAACTGCTCATTAGTAGTAATTTTCAAGTTAGCGCCTACATTTAACATTTAGGACAGTAGAAATTTGCAGTTCCAGGGCTGAAACGATCCAAATGATTCTAGTGAAGGGTTATGGAGTTCAAAAACACAGTGAAGCACTTCCTGTATGACATCATAAGGTGGAACAGAGCGTTTTTAGCTTTGGAGATGTGAATGAAACTAAACACAACTCCAGGTATGTTTGTGATGAGGTAACAACTTTATAACCTGCATAAATAATGATTAAAAAAAAATAGCATGTTGTGCGTCAACTGCATCAACAACGTTTTTCAGCATGAGTCTGATAGAACTTGTGTGTGTATATGTGTGTGTCTGCATGTGCTGGTGTCTGTGTGCATGTGTGTGTTTGTGTGTATATGAATGCATGAATGTGAGTGTGTTTGCATGTGCTTGTTTGTGTGTGTATGCATGTGTGTGGTCTATGTGTGAATGTGCATGGGGTTGATTTGTGCATGCGTGTGTCTGTGTGTGTCAATGTGTGTGTCGTTGATTTTTGTGCGTGTGTCAGTATCTGGGTGTATGTGCATCCCTTTGTGTGTGTGTATGTGTGTGTGTGTGTGTGTGTGTATGCCTCTGTGTGTGTTTGCATGTGTGTGTGTGTGTGCCTCTGTGTTTGTTTGCGTGTATGTGTGAATGTGCGTGGGGTTGATTTGTGTGTTTGTGCATCCATGTGTGTATGAATGTGTGTCCGTGTGTGTGTGTGTGTGTGTGTGTGTGCCTCTCTGTTTGTTTGCGTGTATGTGTGAATGTGCGTGGGGTTGATTTGTGTGTTTGTGCATCCATGTGTGTATGAATGTGTGTCCGTGTGTGTGTGTGTGTGTGTGTGTGTGCCTCTGTGTGTGTGTGTATGTGTGTGTGTGTGTGTGTGTGTATGCCTCTGTGTGTGTTTGCATGTATGTGTGAATGTGCGTGGGGTTGATTTGTGTGTTTGTGCATCCATGTGGGGTTGATTTGTGTGTGTGTGTATGTATGTATGTGTGAATGTGCGTGGGGTTGATTTGTGTGTGTGTGTGTGTGAATGTGCGTGGGGTTGATTTGTGTGTGTGTGTATGTATGTATGTGTGAATGTGCGTGGGGTTGATTTGTGTGTGTGTGTGTGTGAATGTGCGTGGGGTTGATTTGTGTGTGTGTGTATGTATGTATGTGTGAATGTGCGTGGGGTTGATTTGTGTGTGTGTGTGTGTGAATGTGCGTGGGGTTGATTTGTGTGTGTGTGTATGTATGTATGTGTGAATGTGCGTGGGGTTGATTTGTGTGTGTGTGTGTGTGAATGTGCGTGGGGTTGATTTGTGTGTGTGTGTATGTATGTATGTGTGAATGTGCGTGGGGTTGATTTGTGTGTGTGTGTGTGTGAATGTGCGTGGGGTTGATTTGTGTGTGTGTGTATGTATGTATGTGTGAATGTGCGTGGGGTTGATTTGTGTGTGTGTGTGTGTGAATGTGCGTGGGGTTGATTTGTGTGTGTGTGTATGTATGTATGTGTGAATGTGCGTGGGGTTGATTTGTGTGTGTGTGTGTGTGAATGTGCGTGGGGTTGATTTGTGTGTGTGTGTATGTATGTATGTGTGAATGTGCGTGGGGTTGATTTGTGTGTGTGTGTGTGTGAATGTGCGTGGGGTTGATTTGTGTGTGTGTGTATGTATGTATGTGTGAATGTGCGTGGGGTTGATTTGTGTGTGTGTGTGTGTGTGTGTGTGTGTATGTGTGTGTGTCTGTCTGTGTCCATCTGTGTGCGTTTGTGTGTGTGCACATCTTTGTTTGTGTATCTGTGTGTGTCTCAGTGGGTGTCTGTATATCTGTGAATGTGCATGGGGTTGATTTGTGTGTGTGTGTGCATGCGCGTGTGTGTGTGTCCGTGTGTGAGTCTGTGTGCGTGCATGTGGTTGTGTGAATGTATATGTGTGAATGTGCTTGGGGTTGATTTGCGTGTGCATGTACCTTTGTGTGTGTGTGCATGTGTGGGTGGGTGTGTGTGCGTGTATGTGTCTGTGTGTGGCGTTGCATTGAGTGTGTGTGTGTGTG